>JAVJIF010020215.1:0-63693 GCA_038442645.1 Agave tequilana | reverse complement strand
AATAAAATTTGCTAGACGTTGGCTCCTAGGAACATCTCGAACTCAATTAGGAGATTAACCTAAGGGGGAAGTTGTTAGAAATTGACTCTTGTCAAATCGGTGTCTAAGTTTGGGATTGAGAAGCGAAACCTCGAAGAACAGTGGTTTGGCATAATTAGGCCCGTTGCTCTGGCACAGATACCTCCTATTGATCTTGCCCCTACCTGGCCGATTAACTCGTGATTAGATTCTGATAATGTACCCCCTGTGGATAGTCTAACCAGTTAGGAGTCGTCTAGGTCTAAGTCAACCCTAGCATAGGCTTTTTTCTTTTCTTTTTTTTTGTTTGTTTGTTTTTTTTCTTTTTTGTAAATGTGAAATGGATTTTAACAACAATAATTTTTTCAATCCGAATATGAATTCATATTTCACCCCGGCCTCATTTAACTCGGATAACTCCGACGCGGCTATGTACAACATGAACCAACCATATATACCAGGTTGGGATTATCCGACTCAATATGACCCGTATCCCCAATCCTATGACCATAATAATTTCAAAATACAACTCTTCACAGAGTTAATGGGGATTCACCTACCCCGAGTCTAATTTCAACCATCTTGTCTACAATTTTCACAATATTCACTCCCCGATTTTGATTCATATACTCCTTTTCCTGAACCACCAATTGAAGAAAAATCATTATTGGAAAGGAGTTTATGATCAGCATGATTTTGTCACATTTTCATTTTCATATTTATCTATCATTTGTTTATAAATAATGCTACTCGGGTATATTTTTAGTCTATTTTGCAGACAAGTTATTAGGAGAAGACTGGACCACAAAAGACTCTTTCGAGACCATAAAACGTATTAAAAGGAGTTGAAGGCGAGATAGGAGGCTTAACATTGCTGGGATCGCTCTACTACGCCTAAAACTGACATCAAAGAGTTCGAGGCCAGTTGGAAAATAACGTAATTTTGCAAAAGTCAGGGGCTTAAACGCAAAATGAATAGAGATGTAAAGTGCAAAATTAATTTAATGATTCTCCTTGTAATTTTGTAATTATTTAGACTTTCATGTAAGATAGCCAAACCCTAGCCTATAAATATACATGTAAAGGCTAGGGTTTTGAAAAGTTTTTTTTTTCTTTTCTAGGGTTTTTATTTTTTTTCAGAATTTATTTTCCTCCTCCTTGAACTTGTGCGAAGATAATCAAAGCTTGGATTTTTACAATTTTTCAAAGTTAGTTTCATCTAATGGAGGTCTCTTCGAATTCCAATCTCAGATTTTAGAGGTAAGAATTTTATTTACTGCATTTTATTTTTATTTTTATTTTTATTTTTATTTTATTTATTTTTTTTGATGAAATCTCTCTGTTAGTGTTATTTTAATCCTATGATTAGATAAAAGAAAGAAAGAAAAAAAAAAAACCCTCCTACAGAGGCGCCAACAGGCGCCTCTGTACGGCCAAAAAAAGAGAAACAGAGGGCGCAGGGGCGCCCTCCATTTGAAAAGAAGGGGCGCCCCCTGGCGCCCATTTTGAAGAAGCATGGGGGCGGCCCCTGGCGCCCCATGCAGGTGAGTTTATTTATATATATTTTTATTTTTATTTTTAATTTTTAATTTAATTTAATTAGTTTAATTCATTCATATTTGTAATTAGTTAGTTAATTAAATTCAAATAATTTTAAATTGATTTAATTAGTTTAGATTATTGTTAGTTTTATCATGCATAAACTAATTTGCTGTAAGCGCTTAGGAGAGATGAACCTAGACTTAATTCTTGTGGACAGAATCGTTCTCCTATTTATGACAGTATGCACACCAAATGACTTATAACTTCTAGGAAATTATTTTTAGAGCCACTACTTATTTGACAGGCTATGTATCAGGGTTAATGGTCCATGCTTAGGGTTTGTTGCATTTATGCTATTTATTTAATTTAGTTAATTTACCTCTGATGGACCATTTAACTGGATAATAGCTTGTGCTTAAATCTAGTGTTCAGAATTAATATGCCTCTTAGACATAGAGATTTGGTGTGTAATACAAACTGATATGGAAATCAAATTGACCGCTTGATGCTAGTTTAGGGGATTCAATCCTAAGTGCCTGACTTTTCTTTTACTATAATTAGTTCACATAGCTCACAAGATCCATAAATCTTTTGATCCATTCGTGTAGAAGTGTCATAACCATAAGAACCACCTGTCCCTGTGGACTGACCCGCAAGTGCTACATTGAACGACCGTGCGCTTACGGTAATTTAAAACGAGGAGACAGAATCTCCCATCAAGTTTTTGGCGCCGTTGCCGGGGACACGATTTTCTATCTTTAGTTTTGACACCTATATCGAATTGTAAAAAATCAAAAATCAAAATCAAAATTCAAAAAAAAACAAATTTAAAAAATTAAAAAAAAATCCTTTCCCCATGGCCTATCCAAATTCATTTGGTTACGATCCATTTTATAGGCCAGACCCTCCTTTCCATCCACCAACCTCTCTTCTAGATTTAATGAATACATCCATCCCACGAACTACTCATTTCTTCATACCATCCCATGAATTGCCATC
The DNA here is from genome assembly GCA_038442645.1 of Agave tequilana. Taxonomy (NCBI): domain Eukaryota; kingdom Viridiplantae; phylum Streptophyta; class Magnoliopsida; order Asparagales; family Asparagaceae; genus Agave; species Agave tequilana. Next base: position 61,134 of record JAVJIF010020215.1, on the reverse strand, counting down.
ACTGTCAAGATCTAAATCATTCTTCTGAATAATGTCCTTCGGTAGGGTTTTCGCTGGGACCAGGTCAAAATCAATTTCACACATTTCAAGGACCTACGAGCGAGCCTTATCAATCAAACTTCAATTCGGAAGGTTGGAATTGTCCTCAATTTTCATGGACCAATCATATCAAAATTCTCAACCTAATTGGTCCAATATTGAACCACCACCTCCGTCTTGGGGATTTAACAATGAGCATGAAGAAAGCACATTAGAGAAGAGTTTTAAAGCCATGCAACAGACTATAGTTGAAACCAATCAGCAGTTAATCGAGGCATGTGCTCACATGGATAAAATAATGACTCATCTCAATCAACCTATTTCAACCACAAGTCCAGATCAAGTTCAAGAGTTCCATCAACTTTCGCAAATTGAGTTCAATGGCAATCAGGTGGACAAAGAACCTACACTAGAGGAAACTTTTGAAACTTTCAGGCAAACTTTAAAGCAAGTGCTCTATGACACTAGAGACTGCTTAAACAGGCCAGTAAATGAGTTGGTTAGTGAGCAAGAGAAGAATCTCTTTTCTAGTCAACTAGTTCATGAACCAATGCCGACTCGACCCATGTCCATTCAAGAGCACATCAACTTTCATAAGATGAACAAACGCCAAACTGTTAGACCCAAAGAGCAAATCATTGGCCATAATAACATGTCTAATCATTCCATCGAGATGCCCTTCGAGTCCCAATTATTTCATCTTGATCAATTTGAAGAACTTGAACATAAGAAGCCTGTTGAGGAAGTTGTGAAGGTCCATGAGGTGTACAAACATGATAATGATCCTCAGTGTCTGGACCTCAGTGTCTGGATGAAGTGATTAGAAATTATTTGGCTACACATACAACTCATGTGGAGCCAGTTGAATCTTATTGTGAAGATGAATGTGACAATGATGAATTTTTGTTTCAAGAGAAATTTGAGGATGAATTTTCTAAAGTCTGTGAAAAGACAAGTGTTGAGGAGCAGAAAATTGCATCCACTCATATGGAGAAAATGGAACACACTGATCAAAATTGTGAGAATGCCTACATGGATAATGAGCCTTTGTTTCTTGATGAGCTTTTTGTTGAAGAGTATGATCACAATGATGAGAAAACAAGTGTTGAGGATCTTGAGTTTAGAGTTCCCTTTGAGAAAACAAAACTCGATTTGAGTATCTTCACTTTCGATGAGCCAACCAATGATCATACTTTTCAAAACTTGATTCAAGAATCTCTAATTGATCAAAGCTTTGAAACCTATTTGAAGATGAACTCATATATTTGAATGAATCGGTTAGGGATGCTTTGGTTAATTACACACCTCCAAAGAAAATTGTTGATTTAAGTTTTGAGGTGATGTTTGAGGATGAGCTTAAATTCATAGGCAATCATATTGTGGACACTCCAATTATATCATGTAAAAATGATGAATTTGTGAGGAGGTATGAAAAGAAGAGAAGGAAGAGATGGAGGAAAGGGATGAACAAGATGGAGAGGATGAAATTAAAAATAACAAAAAGATTAACCTCTCCACTTTGTCCATTAAAGAGAACCCATGGAATGATGGGAAGAGAGCTCGAGGGTATAGACCTAGAAAGATCTAGGTGTGGGGGAGTTGTGAAATTGTACATATGTAAATATTTGTTTATTTTTATTTATTTATTTATTTTTTTGTTGAGTCTTTTTATTTCTCTTTTAATTAGTTGAGTCAGTTTTAGTGAGTCTTTTATTTCTCTTTCTCTAACCTATGTGTCGAGTTTATAACAAGTGATACAGGATAAGTAAGGAGGCATCCACCACACACAAGGAGAATTTTTGTTGTTTCGACAGCTTGATTTTCTAGTGCACTGTGAGTATTTTTAATTCTAGCATACTGTTCATATTTCTATATCTCTTGTATGCTTGGATTGCATGGTCATCATGATTGTGTGCATATTGTGGATGCGTAAATTACATGCTACATTATTTTTATCTCTGTATTCATTTTTTTTGTGCATGAGGACATGGCACAGTTTAGGTGTGGGGGAAGATACACATTTTTTTTCTTTTATGAGTCCTTTTTTTTATTTTGTTTTGATTTTAGGGTTTTTTTTTAATTTCTTTACTTTATTTTCTTTTAGGAGTCTTAAAAAAAATTTTGAAAAAAAAAATTGAAAATTTTCTGCAAATGATTAACTAGTATGTGAGTGATTTAGTATCCATGAGTGGATCTTAAGGGTAAGATCAAAATGAAAGAATCATAAAGTCTTAAAATAAAGATTAGAATCTAAAACGGACATACCATCTAAACTTAGTCTAAGTGATTATGTACCCAATAACACTTACACTTTTAAGTTCATAGGCTTGGGATATTGATTACAACTAAAAAAAAAATTGTAAAAAAAAGGATTTATTATATAGTAAAATAGATATTAATAAGTCTTGTCTTGTAGCCTCAGTTGCTTGAGTAATTAATTCCGTAGGAGTGTTTTTACACTTATTGCCCTAAGACCATCTGGTTTGGGAGCATTGGCCCAAAGCTCGCTACATGGGTAGCTGGGAAAGCCTAATAGGACAAGATACTATAAAAATATAATAATTTTGATTATCAATTAGCTAGGTATCTTGGCCTCAGGAAGCCTTGATATCTACGCGAAAGATAGTAAAAAAATAATAATAAGAAAGTTGTAATTAAATATTCCCAAGCTTAAGAACTACATCACGATCACGGAGTACATAGGATCTAAAACTTAGGACAAGTGGTGTAAAGTTTTAGATTTGAGACTTTATTTTATAGCCAATATAATTTCTTGAATTGAGGTTTTACTTGAAAATGAAACTCTTGAAAATTGATGATCTTACTAACTAGTTACCAAAATAATAAATAAATAAATAAAAAATAAAAAATAAAAAAATTGTATTGTTTTCCTTTTCTTGATTTTCGGTTATCCTTATTTTACTGTTATTTATATCTTAATCTCTAACTCTCTTAGATTTTGTGGGTGTAATCTACTGAAAACCCTCACGAGATAAAACTCGTCCTCTAGGGGTAACATAGGGGTTTAACGGCTTGTTGCACATGCTAAGTGTAACCGTGATTCCTACGAAAGTGAGTTAGAGTAGTTTAGTTTTTTTTTCTTTTTATTAGTTTTGCTCGAGGACTGGCAAAAGATAGGTGTGGGGGTATTTGATCAGCATGATTTTGTCACATTTTCATTTCCATATTTATCTATCATTTGTTTATAAATAATACTACTCGGGTATATTTTTAGTCTATTTTGCAGACAAAGTTATTAGGAGAAGAATGGACCACAAAAGACTCTTTCGAGACCATAAAACGCATTAAAAGGAGTTGAAGGCGAGATAGGAGGCTTAACATTGCTGGGATCGCTCTACTACGCCTAAAACTGACATCAAAGAGTTCGAGGCCAGTTGGGAAATAACGTAATTTTGCAAAAGTCAGGGGCTTAAACGCAAAATGAATAGAGATGTAAAGTGCAAAATTAATTTAATGATTCTCCTTGTAATTTTGTAATTATTTTAGACTTTCATGTAAGATAGCCAAACCCTAGCCTATAAATATACATGTAAAGACTAGGGTTTTGAAAAGTTTTTTTTTTCTTTTCTAGGGTTTTTATTTTTTTCAGAATTATTTTCCTCCTCCTTGAACTTGTGCGAAGATAATCAAAGCTTGGATTTTTACCAATTTTTTAAAGTTATTTTCATCTAATGGAGGTCTCTTCGAATTCCAATCTCAGATTTTAGAGGTAAGAATTTTATTTACTGCATTTTATTTTTATTTTTATTTTTATTTTTATTTTTTTAATGAAATCTCTCTGTTAGTGTTATTTTAATCCTATGATTTAGATAAAAGAAAAAAAAAACCCTCCTACAGAGGCGCCAACAGGCGCCTCTGTACGGCCAAAAAAGAGGAAACAGAGGGCGCAGGGGCGCCCTCCATTTGAAAAGAAGGGGCGCCCCCTGGCGCCCATTTTGAAGAAGCATGGGGGCGGCCCCTGGCGCCCCCATGCAGGTGAGTTTATTATATATTTTTATTTTATTTTTTAATTTTTTTAATTTAATTTAATTAGTTTAATTCATTCATATTTGTAATTAGTTAGTTAATTAAATTCAAATAATTTTAAATTGATTTAATTAGTTTAGGTTATTGTTAGTTTTATCATGCATAACTAATTTGCTGTAAGCGCTTAGGGGAGATAAACCTAGACTTAATTCTTGTGGACAGAATTGTTCTCCTATTTATGACAGTATGCACACCAAATGACTTATAACTTCTAGGAAATTATTTTTAGAGCCACTACTTATTTGACAGGCTATGTATCGGGGTTAATGGTCCATGCTTAGGGTTTGTTGCATTTATGCTATTTATTTAATTTAGTTAATTTACCTCTGATGGACCATTTAACTGGATAATAGCTTGTGCTTAAATCTAGTGTTCAGAATTAATATGCCTCTTAGACATAGAGATTTGGTGTGTAATACAAACTGATATGGAAATCAAATTGACCGCTTGATGCTAGTTTAGAGGATTCGATCCTAGGTGCCTGACTTTTCTTTTACTATAATTAGTTCACATAGCTCACAAGATCCATAAATCTTTTGATCCATTCGTGTAGAAGTGTCATAATTATAAGAACCACCTGTCCCTGTGGACCGACCCGCAAGTGCTACATCGAACGACCGTGCGCTTGCGGTAATTTTAAAACGAGGAGACAGAATCTCCCCATCAAGTTTAGAAGAAGTGATAGAGGTCTAAAAATAATTTGAAAAAATGGTAGGCTCATGATGTCCACCAAATTTTCAAAGTTCATGTAGTTTTTTTCAGAACGACTCAAAGAAAAATCATTATGGGAAAAAACTATGAAATTCGTGCAAGAGACTGAGCACATAATGCAAAATATGATTGACTTTCATGTCCACTAAATGTTCATAGGATTCACGAATCATGTCATTTTGAAAATCCAGCTTCAATTTCATCATATCAACCTGAACTTGACCAACATCGACCTCTTGATAATTTGGTTAGTTATTCATTTCCTGAAATTAAACTTGAAGATGAATGTGAATCTGAGCTTCAAATTAGCGATTCGAGTCCATTCATTGAATCAATATCGACTTCTGTAGTGTTACCTAAACTGAGTGACGTTCTTAAGCCAGTTTTGATTCCCATACTTCCTGAACTTGAGTCGATCATTTCACCCATTCACATTCCTTCCGTGGACAAAAATTAAGACTCAATTTTATTACATCTATTTGAACTTGCCCAAAATCTTGAAAACCACCTTGACATTTAGGCAAGTTATCCTTTTCTCGAAATTGAAGTTGAGCTTGAAAGTAATCCTGAACCTCCAGTTGGTAATTCCATTTCACTTTTTGGATCAATAATGATTCTGGTATCTTTATCAGATTTTTCTCTATTCCGAAGTTGACATTGAATCCTGTACCAGTACACCGTGAAATAGAATCATCAATCTCTTATGATCATACTTCATTCTAGGAAAAATGTGTGAACATCAATTCTTTGGTTTGGACCGCATTTTTGAATCAATTTCAACTCTCATTTTTGAATCTCGACTTGATCTGAGTCAAATCCCCGAGTTGGTGTCAGTTTTTGTTCCCGTTAAATCCAAATCCATCATTTACCAGCATCACACTTCTTTGTTGGACAAGAAAGTTGAAGAACATGACTCAGCAATTCTTTTTGAAAATTGGCAATTGGATGGGGGTAATTTTTTTAATAAGATCCTACAGTTCTCCAACATTTTATTGGGTCATATTAGAAAGGTCACTGTGGGTTCCTTCAAGATCCACATTATCTTAATTGGGTAGCAACGCTTGGCCCAATCAGACCACCACCAGAGCCACTACCATGAGGTAATTTTCCTTCCCTTTATATTTGTTTCATGTATATACACATTCACGATGCATTGAGGACAATGCATGAGTTAAGTGTTGGGGAGGGTTTACTAACATAGGTAGTTTTATATTTTTCTTTCTTTTATACTTCTTTTAAAAAATAAAAAATCTTTTGTATAAATAACTCTTTTCTTTTCTTTTTACAAAACTTTTTGAAATAAGATAAATAGTTTTGATTTATTTTTAAGAAAATTAATATTATCTTAGGAATTAGGAAGACCTAAAATTATGAAATTTTAAACTGAGTCAAAATAATAGATCTTGTTTAAATTTTAGGATAAGAAAGTAAGATTAGAAAGATAATTTGATCTTGAATTTTTTGCCTTAGATTTATGCACTTCACACTTACACAATTTTTGGGATTGAAACAAAGACTGAAAATGCCATAATATATATATATATATATATATATATATATATATATATATATATATATATATATATATATATAAATGATGATAATAAAATTCACTTATTGAAGTTGGGTAATTATACCCCACGAAGCATGATTATTCAAGCCTTAAACGGTGGATAAAAACAAAACAATCCCCTTTATTTTTGTGGCCTTGTTTACTCGAGTCCTTAAATCTGAGGGATATTTTCTCATCTGGTGCCCTAAGCTCATTTGGTTTAGGAGTCACCGGCTAATGGCTCACTACCCGGGTAAATAAGAAAGCCTAAGAAAACTAAGGGAAGAAAAAAAGAAAAAAAGAAAAAAATAATAAATATACACAAATCAATGGCATGAAAGTTAGAGTCGATATCCCAAAAATCTTCACAGTTCACAAAGTGCATATTTTTCTAAGAGTTTTATGGAAGATCAAAGAGTCGATTAAATTTTAAATTCTTACATTTAATTTATAACAAGATTTTGCATTTCAACTTAGTTTAAGGAAGATTAATTTTGGTTAACGTATGACTTTGGATCACTTATATTTTCACAAAAATACTTCAACATTTTTGTTATTTCATTTTTTTAAAAATATTGACAATTGATTTCTTTCTTTATGGATTTTTTGGATGTAATCCGCTAAAAACCCTCAGGAGACAAAAATCTTCCTCTAGGGGAAACGTAGAGGTTTAACAGCTTGTTGCACATGCTCAGTGCAATTGCGCTACATGCGAAAGTGGTGTAATAATCTTCTTAATTTGTTTTTTGTTTTGCTCGGGATGAGTAAAAGATAAGTGTGGGGTGTGATTAGTCTCTAAAACTGCATATTTCATACCACATCTTCATATTTATTTAATACTAAATTCTGCTAATAATACCTCTCTTGCATGTTTCTAGATTTATGGCATGAAATGAAAAAGAAACTCCTAAATCACCATTTAATTGGTGATTAAAAGCTTACATGATAGCCATTGACTTTGGAGGGCCGTTTTATCAAAGCCAGGGGCCAATTTTCAGAAACTAGAACCTGCAACCAATAGGGGACGAAGGGACAGCGCGCGGCCCGAAGCGCTGCGCGCGCGACTCTAGATAAGCCGCGAAAACGCGGCCCTCTAGAGCTGCGAAAATGAGACTAGGGCCGTTTTTTTATCTTTTTACTTTGTTTTAGAAATTTATCAAAAACCACAAATATCTTATCTTCTATGTTTCCCACTTCTTCGTGTTTCACCGTACTTCTCTTTTTCATTCTTTGTTTTCCTTTCTTTTTATTTTTTCAAACATTGAAAAACTTTTAACACACACGTGAATCAACCGGTAAAGCTTCTATCGCCTCCCGTCCTTGTGGATTCGACTCGTTTTAGCATCTATGCTGTAACGGAAGTATCGACGAAGCCAAAGAACACACACTTTAATTCTTGATTTCAAAACAACATATTTTGTGCACAGTTTTCCCTCGATCACCGCTTACCACAAGAAGGTGAAGTCTCAGGAATTTCAAGTCAGAGACCTGATCTTGAAGCGAGTGATTCAGAGCACGCGACAGAGGGACCAAGGGAATCTGGGACCCAACTATGTGGATCCCTACATCATCGTCGTTTAGGGAGGCAATGGGTCATACACCTTGGCCGGTCAGGATGGGAACCAGCTCAATAAGCAATGGAAATCTTTTCACTTGAAACAATATTATGTGTAAGTCATATTACGTTCAATGAAAAGATCATTTTCTATCGTCTCAATCTGTTCAATCCGACTCTGATATCTGTCCCGAGCATAGCACGCACTGTCAACCTCCTATACGGGTCTTCACCCTGACAATGGCCCTTCGGGGGGTTTCCAGAAAAACAGAAGCCCACCCACGTTGGATGCTCGTGGCCAGGCTATAACAGAGCCAATCTATAATGGGATATACTCTGATGGCCGCCCGAGCAGGTCAACCACCTATACGGGTCTTCACCCTGACGGTGACCCTTTGGGGGGGCTTCCTGGAAGACGGAGGCTCGCCCATGTTGGATGCTCGTAACCAGCCTATAATGGGATATACCCTGATGGCCGCCCGAGCCAGTCAACCGCCTATACTGGTCTTTACCCCGACGGTGACTCTTCGGGGGGCTTCCTAAAAGACGGAGGCTCGCCCATGTTGGATGCTCGTAGCCAGTTTATAATGAGATATATCCTGATGGCTTCCCGAGCAGCTCAACCGCCTATACGGGCCTCACCCTAACGGCAACCCTTCGGGGGGCTTCCTAAAAGACGGAGGCTCGCCCACGTTGGATGCTCGTAGCCAGGTTATAATAGGATATACCCTGATGGTCATCCGAGCTGGTCGCCCGCCTATACGGTCTTCACCCTGACGATGACCCTTCGGAGGCTTCCTGAAAGACGAAGGCTCACCCTCGTTGGATGCTCGTAGCCAGCTTATAATAGGATATACTCTGATGGCCGCTCGAGGATGTCAACCGCCTATACGAATCTTTACCCTGACGTGACCCTTTGGGGGTTTCCTGAAATATGGGGGCTCACTCATGTTGGATACTTAAAGCCAGCCTATAATGAGATATACCCTGACGGCCGCTTGAGCAGATCAATCGCCTAAATGGGTCTTCACCTCGACGATGACCCCTGGGGAGGCATTCCGGAGTGTCGAGGCCTGCCCACATTAACCGCTCGGAGGTACCATGCAATAGGGCCCACCCCAAGGGTCCCCCGAGTGAGCCATCCATCCGCCCTGGACCAACATGACAACACAACCTCAAAGACAGGAGGTCCCCTTATCCAAGTAAACACTTACAAGTACCATTGGGGAATGAATCTCATTCGAGAGCTACATTCCAAATCATTCTAAACATTTCAGAACCAGAATGGCTCCCGAGCAGGCACAACGAGTCAAATCTCAAACCTCAGAACAAAGCAAGATCTAAACAACACATGTGTTAAAAAAATTTTGCTTTATAATGAAAATTTTCAATTACATCCATCCAAGTAAAAAGTGTGAATACATCTAACAAAAATAATACAAATTCTGATTTTGCATCAATGTGTTCTTCCTGAGTGGAAAAGTGGTGGTGCTCACTGTCGCACCCCCAGCTGTGTCCTGCTAATACTCCTAAGCAAACAATCCATAAGAACGGGATTAGCGACGATACCTAGAACTCTCAGGTAGGCGCCAGTAGGGAGACCTCGCCAAAAAGGCAAAGGAGGATACATATGCCAAGACCGTAACTCCGTAGCGGAGACGGACATGTTTTCCATTGATTTGCAAAGGGGAAAACTTACAAAAAAGAAAATGGTCGAGGAGCTAAATTACAAGTAACACAAAAGATTACAAGTAGATCTCCTCGGAGATTCTGGAGAAGTGTGCCGATAGGAGTCTGGTCAGCGCGCGACCACTTTGTCCCTTTGACGATGCGAGTGATGAGATTCCCTTCTCGCCTGGTTCGGGGAATCGAAGAACAGAAGGTTGGTAGAACCCTCTTGTTTTTCTCAAAACCGCCTTCACTTAGGAATTCCTTCTCGCCTGGTTCCGGAGATTCCTTGGGAGGAAGGAAGATATTAGGGTATCAACACCCTGATTAAAGAAGCAGTTCTCTAAAGTCTCTGAATTATTGGAAGCAAGAGAATAGATTTCTGTTTAGCCTCTCTCTCTCTCTGTGCGCACGATCGTCTGTACGTCCTTGCGTGTGCGTCTCTTCTTGTGGAGATCCCTCTCCTTGTGCCTCTGGTGGGCTATTTATAGGGAGAGCAGGAGTATAATTGTCCCTTGAAAATCTAGAAACAGATTGAATCAAATCTATTCAAATCTGGAAAGTAGCCTTGCTGCGACGCTAGAATCAGTTTCTGCGAAGTTAGAAGTAGCAGGTTGCGTTGATCCTCTTGATCTGTTTTGATTCTTTCCCTATAATTAGAAGATTTTCCCTGATCCTCTTACTCGTTTTAGGAGAGTCAAGAGATTTTGGCAATCAACTGTCAAATTTGATCTCAGATTTGATCTTGATTAGATTTGGTCTTGATTTGAATTGATTTGATCTCATCTGGAGATTTAATTGGTCAAAGGTTGACCATAACGGACCCGCAGCGGAGCTGCCGCGTCGAGCTCGTAGCGGAGCTGGGAGAAGCATCTGGCGAAGTCAGAAGAAAGCTCTTCAGCGGAGCTAGATAACATCTGTGGCGAAGCTACCGAACATCCTTCTGCACAGTTGCGTATGACTTCGAGCGAAGCTAACTTTCTGCGGAGTTAACTGAGTACTTCAGGCGAAGCTGTAAGTTAGCTTCCTGATGGAGCTTTGAATGACTTGAAGGCGAAGTTGGACAATCTTAGCCTCTCAGGCGAGGCTATCCCTTTGGACTCATGTGATGCTAAGTGTTAGCATCTTAGACCTGCATAGGTCTGTTTAGAGACAATCTGGGCTTACTGTCTGCTTCGGTAAAGTCCAAGTTGCTGCTTTGTCCCTCGGAGATGGGTGAAAACTTGATCATCAGCTTGTCTGTTACTTGTCTTTTGTAAATGTCAACAAGTTTAGACATTGTTCAGGCCAATAAGAATCTTGTCTTTTTTAAAGTGTCAACAGGACAAGGAGGAGGCACCCCACAAAAGCACAGACGATCGGCCCCTTATACCAGAGTCAGCGTCGAATGCCCTTATGCTCCCTGCTCTATGTTCGCTGTAAGGAAAGAAAATGGAGGAAACCTAAACTTTTGGCCAGTTTGCTCCGACCAGAAGCCAGACATGCAGAACAAGAAGAAGATAGATCATTCCCACAGCTGAGCCTCGTCATAAGAACTGAAACTCTTTGACAAGCCCATCATAAGAATCGAAACTCCTTGACAGACGAACTCTTGAACATCATGAGCGCAACAGTCATCGCCATCCTCTCCCTCTCCTTCCTCCACCGAACAAAGAACGAAGGAGACATCGCTACCCACAGAATAGTGCAAGATTTTTGTAGTAAGAAACTCGAAAAGAAATACTCAGATCTCTTCTGGAGGTTCCACCCCTATTTATAGAGAGAAAATAAGTCCAAGCGTCAACCGCTTAAGATTCTATTCCCCAAAGAAGATGAAGAGACACTCAATCGGTGACATACGCATGTCGTGGTGATTAAGATTGAAAGGACCACGCCAGATATGTTGCACCCTCCTCGATCGTCGTGACTTCTCGAAAAGGGGGAGTTAATTGACCGATGCAACAGAGGATATAGCATACATTTAAGGCTCTGCCAGCTTACAGAGCGATGCACGCCACTACGAGACAAAACTTGAAACGACAGTGATCGACATGTGTCCAACCCGAAATTCTTATCTACTCCTCTCTTTCTATTAAAGTCCCTGGGAACTTATAACCCCTGAGGGAAGTTTTCGATCTCACAAAGATGATAGCCTGTAATGGTCACTTTCTGACCCACCTGAGATTGTAACACGTGTCATCTGGTCCCTAAGCGATGCATGACGCGTGGCCACTTTCAGAATACCTGATCCTAACTCCCGTCTAGTTCAAACTTCAAGCGGGTTGGGTAAGCATAATCATCATCTGAATAAGGCAGTTGTTGGGACAATTTGTCCTTATCTACAGCAAGGCGCAGACTACCAAATAGAGATGAACTCTCCCCTATCTCGATTCAAACTAGGATGTTCAGCTCAACCGCCATCAAAATAAGGATTTTAAGTATTCAAATTAAGTGGGACTCCTCAACTTTATCCTGTAAAGATTACCTGTATAAATAACATATCTCTCCCAATGAAGAGGGGTCACGATCGAAATCCAGAAACCCTAGCAGACTAGAGAAGTCCACCTATAATCACCATTGTTATAGTGAAATTCTCCTCTCTTTGTGTGTGTGATTTTCCCATTCCAAGTTTTAATGTAAGTTCTGTGTGTTTGCGTTTGCTGTGATTTTGATTTAACTATCTTTCTTTATTATTTTAATGTGTGGATTAATTCCTTAGGAATTTACCCACACTACTTTGTAACAGCTAATTTAATGCAGGAAGTGGATGGGATTTTGAAGGATATAGGGAACCATACTCGATCAAAAGACAATCACTCAGTCTCATTTCAATTCATTCATTTAATCATCAAAACAATGTTGACATCATATTTGACATTTAACCGATAGCATAGATAAAAGAAAACAAATATGAATATGATTTGACATCATATTTGGTGTGATGTAAAACGAGAGGATTGCAATCACCTTCAATCTAAGAAAAGAAAAAAGTAGGGTTTTAAAATCAAGAAATAGAAATGAAAATTAGGATTTAAAAAAATAAATTTGAGTTTTGCACCCCTTGCATCACGAGCTTCGCACCCCAATCTTAAGAACTCTCATAACTCAAGAAATTTAACTGAAAGATTTTAGTTCATTCATTGTCTACTGTTAAAAGGAATCTTGAGGCCTATTTATAGGCTTTATAAAAGGACAGTTCTAAAAAATAACCGATGTGATACTAAACGCCACATAAAAGAAATACAACTAGGTAAAATGAACTACAGGTCAAAAATGATTAAAAAAGAAAGCAGCACATGACGTCCTCATCATTTCTCCCAGGGTGGGAGAAACTTGACCATATCGAGTGAGGACACCCCTCATGAAGCACCTCAATCGGACTATGGTGGTGGTCGTGGCAGCAACACAATGTGTCACATCGAGATCAAAGTGATAGAGGTGAAACTAGTTTTCATGACAGATCGGGCACAGTCGATGGTATCTCGAGTAAGATATGTGCAGTATAATAAGACAATTCAGCTCCATTGAAGGCTAACCCACATACTAAGGCACCAATCTCCTATGAAACTGTCTCCCGGAGAAAGATCTGTAAGGGGTACTAACTCCAAGATATACTCTGCTAGAAGATTTATAAGGGTCTAGAGAGTACTTCAACTTATGTGGACCGGGAGAAAAACTCTTCTTATAGTGGTGCCAACTCAACAACTTCAGGCTCAACAAGGACCGGCAGCTCTGGGTCTGCACCTTTTGTAGCATGTTTTCTAGAATCTTCCCCACGCTAGCTAGGAGCTCCTTGCATTCAGCGACTAGCTTGGTGAATTATGGCCTCTCGAGATGTGGAGTATACCGAGCACGAAGATCTTGTAGGACAAACCAATGTCGACAGTTGCTATGACTGTCTTGCCACCACCAATAAGCTTTCTTAGTCAGCTTCATTTGGACATAATGATACTTCTACTTGTTGGCCCAAAGGCCCATCACTCTAGTTTTGATGATGATCAACTCATGTAGTTATGTTTACTAATGATCTTGTGTTTAATTAGTGACAGGTTTATGATCAAGATCTTAGTAGGTGCATAGCTTCAACAAAAGATTTGAAGTCAAGTTTTGGAGCTAGCACGGTTTGATTCAAGAGCTTGAGCATCAAGATCACATCAAGTACTCAAGAGGAGTCTAGCTCTATGGATCGTGTTTAGACCAAGTTTAGAAGATGAGAAGGCTTCAAGTGAAGACTTCAAGAAGATGAAGACTTGTGTCTAGGTATAAGATTTTTGTTTTAGTTAAGATGTAAAGGATAGAGTAGTTGGTGGATTGCTCAAGTATACATATACACACACACACTCTTGATAGTTTTATTTTTACAAAAGATTTCTACTTTGGAAAAATACTTTTTGGTTTTGGAATTTCTTATATGCATGTCTTTTATCCAAAACCAAGTTTAGAGCTTAATGTCAAAAACATAGATATCTTATTTGTGTAGTGGATCATATCCATACACACTATGCTTTAATGAATTCAAAATATCTTGTTTTTGTATTTGGTGAAGTTTTGGAAAACAAGTTTTAGAAAAATCAAGTTTTGGAAAATACTGTTTTTCATTTGAGTCAATTTTTCCAACTTAAAAAAATAGTCCAAATCTTTTATAACATGCCTTGATTTTGTGCAAGCATGTTTGTTTATCAAAGTATATTGGTAAAATTATTTTTGTATATTTTTCAGTATTTTATGGGATTTTTATGTGAGCCAAAAGACCAAGTTTTAATCCCTAGATTTTCTGTTCCTGGCTTCAGCAAGTCGACTAGTCGACCGACCAAGTCGACTAGGGCTAAAGTCGGTCGACCGACTCGGTCGACCGACGTGCACAGACGTGCACGCCAGCTCTGCAGGATGGCCGGCCGACCGACCCGGTCGACCGTCCAGAGAGCTCTGCTCGCTGGAAAGGCCCCGACCGACCGTGCGGTCGACCGGACAGAGAGATTGCTCTCTGTATCCTGTCTCGGTCAACCGGCCGGTCGACCGATGGCTCAAAAGGTCTGAAATATGACCGTTGGCCGGTCGGCCGGACGGTCGACCGACAGGCATGACAGAACCCAACGGCTAGTTTTTCTGAGCCTATAAATTTAGGGGTTTGGGCATTGTTTTCACTAAGATTTTGGAGAAGTTTTAGAGTCAGTTTTTCCTACTCTTTTCAGAGGTTTTTCTCCACAAATTTGAGAGCTAATTCTTCCAATCAAAAGGGGAGTTTTTATCAAGAGTGTTAAAAAGAGATTCTTTGAGTTTTCCTCCACCATCTCCTTCCTTGTTTTCTCACACATACACTTGAGCTATCCATTGCTATTTATCCTATAGGAGTGTTGTAGTGAGATTTTTTTAGGTGATCAAAGTGTTGTGATCACCAAAGACTTCTTCTTTATTCTTTGAGGAGGCGGACAAGTGTGTTCGCGTTGTTTCGAGTTCGGGTGCGAACTTGTTGTTTGAGGTGCGGCCTCGGCGAGCCGGTGGGCTTGCGGTGTGTACGGACTAGGGAGTCCAAGAGCTTGTAGGTGTTGCGGCACTGGGTGATCCATTGGGATCGATTATAGTGGAAATCCTTCGTGTGTCGAAGGCGGGGATGTGGAGCAAGTGTGCTCAAACCTCGAAACAAATCCCTTGTGTTTGTGATTGCTCTCTCTCTCTCTCTCTTTGTCTCTTGTTATATCTTGCAAGCTATTTATTATGCTTATCCATTATATGCTTGATATACATTGTGCTTAATTGTTATACTTGCTTGGATTGTTTGCTAACACTTGTATTTAACCAAGAGAGCCAACGCGGCACCTCAACCCTTATCAAGGGGAATCTAGAGGAGTTTGTCCAGAGCCCTTCACGGGAAATTCGGCAACACTCTTGTGTTATACGTGGTGTTTAGTGTAAGAGTTTAGTTTAGGTCATAATTGCTTTTACTTCCGCATTATTTGACATTAAGTGACCATTAGATTAGGCATCACCTATTCACCCCCCTCTAGGTGAACTTACAATTGGTATCAGAGCCAAGTGCTCTGATTTTAGGTCTTACAACCTAGAGTTAAATATCCTCATTTTTAGGCTAATCACAATATTTTATACACACACCATGGATTTCATGTCACCACCTACCTTTGACATTCTTAACATCCAAATTTGGAAGGTTAAGATGTCTTTGTACCTCAAGGCCCTAGGCATTCATGTTTATCTTGCCACTACTAATAATGCATATTGTTTAGATGGTAAGAATTTTGAGGCTAATGTAAAAGCTCTTAATGCTTTAAAGTCTACCCTAGATGATGTTTATTTATCTAGAGTTTCTAACTTTGATTCGGCTTTTGTAGTATGGAATACCCTCATCTCCCTTGGCGAAAAAGATCAATGCTATGTGGGGACAGATTCGGGTGTTGGAAGCGACACCTCCAACAAGTGCTATATGGTCCAAGGGGATAACCCCCTTGAGGTAACTACCGAATCCGATGATGAGGATGTTAACATGTCATATGAAGAGCTTTCTACATTTTGTCAATTATTGCTTGAAAAATATGACATGATTAAGAAAGAAAATAAAAATTTGAAAAAGAATTTTGATTGCATGCTTAATGAAAAAGATTCATTAGAAAACAAGATTGCATGCTTAGAAAAAGAAAAGGAAGATTTGAAAAATGAGAATGTTTCCTTATTTTCAAAATTGAATGATTTGTGTGAAGGAAACAATACTTTAAAAAATAAAATTGAGTTGGTGGAAAAACAAAAAGAAGTTGTTTTTCAAGAAAATAAGTCTTTAAAAAGAAAATTTTGTGAAAAAGAAAAGGATTTTGTTTCTAAAAAGAAAAAGAAAAATGATTCTTTATCTCATCATGCTTTACATGCCACCACTAATGAGATTAAAGATTTGAAAAATAAAATGGATTGTTTGAGTTCAACTTTGAACTCTTGTGCATTTAACCATACTAGGTTGGAGTCAATGTTTTCAAAGAAACAAACTCCACACATTCATGCACCACATCATCATGCATATGCTTATGTTGCACGTCATGATCACACTCCTACACATAAGCATCCTAAGGTGTACAAGTGTACACATTGTGGCCGCAAAGGCCATTTAGCAAAATTTTGTTATGACAAGTTGCATCATTTTAATTTTGCTAATAATAAAAATTTTTGGGTTCCTTACAAGACTAACCCCAAAGGACCCAAGAAAATATGGGTACCAAAATTCTCACCTTGTGTATTTGATGTAGGTGAGGGCTCTCACAAAACGTGAGAGATTTGGTGCCTTGATGGTGGGTGCACTTGAACTAAAAGGACACATATTTGGAGCACCGCTATCACGGAGGTTTTGGTGGGAAAGACCACCATGCTTGGAGCTTTGGAGTTGGTAACAATCTCTAAACTCCTACTTTTTATGAACATGCTTTTTTTTTACATATATCATATTCATAGCATGTTCATGTTTTAATTGTTTTTGTACTTCATGTGGTAAATTCATGTTTAGATGTAGATTCCATTAAAACTTGTATTTATACATGTACAGATAGTGAGAACAAATTGATTCATATATGTTTACACTTCATGCTCATTTGTACCCACTATATGCACATGTATAGACTAGTTTTGATGATTCTCTCATTTATACATACTTTGCCAAATTTTATGATTTTACTTCATGTATATGTATTATTAATTCAAATCTAATAAATATACATGTATACCCGTGAGTCTCTTGCCTTCATGCAAATACATTTGATAGACTCTTTTATGTTTGGGATATGTATGTGTATTGTTAATTTTGAATAAATCATACATATACCATGAAGATTAGTGTTTTAATGAAAAATGATTTTTTATTAATAAATTGTGACTTATGATCTTTTTGAGCTTAAATGACTATTTTCATAAAAATGCTATTTACATGATCTTTTAACACTCACATCTTCATTTATTATTTCATGACTTAGTTTCATGATCATTTTGAGCTTTATAGACCATGAGTGATTAAACCTTTATGTACTTAGTTATGTTTATGAAAAACATATGATTTGATGTATTTGAAGGATTTTTAACTAGTTGTTCAAAAACTATTTTATACTAGTTATTTATTCTTCAATGGTTTATAAGTTATACACATGATCCTATTTTTAATCCATTAGATAAATTCTTTTGTATTCTCAAGATTTGATGCTTCATGAATTGAATATTAGTTTAAATGTTAGTTTTTGTCAACACTAGGATTTATACTTGTACATATTATGGGCCACAAATAAATCTATATATGTTGGGTTTGATTGCTTATTTGTGCCTATTTGGTGCGCTAGTATAGCCTAGCTTTGATGATCCTTACATTTTTAAACTTGTATTCTCATTTTGAATTTGTGTTATGATCATGTGCTTTTATTTCATGTATATGTTTATTTTGCCAAACTTTAAGATATACATGTATACCTCTTGAGTCATTTGCCTTTCATGCGAATCTATATATATGAACTCAATTGTGTTTAGGGATATGTATGTATACTTCTTGTGTTGTCAAAACATACATATACCTTGAAATATATTTTTTTAATAAAAATTTTGTGGTGATTTTTATGTTTTCAAAATTTATGATAATTTTCATATTGTCTTATTTAAAGGAATATTGAGCTTCATTGCCATTTTCATGTGATTTACACATTTTTCATGAAAAATATTTTTATGTTATTCCTTGATTGAAGGATTCCATACTAGTTTTCAAACATTTTCATTTAACTAGTTCGAGTTCTTCATGTGGTAGATTATATGATGCATACACTTAAGCTTATTTTTCTATTGGTATCATTGGATATTTTCAATTGGTATCAATATGAACTTCTTTTGTATATACTCATATTTGTTTTCCCATATATGTATGTATCAATTTCATTTGGTATACTCATTTTTCATACATATATATGAGTTATTTGTGCTTGAGTTAAAATTATTTTACATGTTTAAAGCACAAAGTTGTTTATGTTAAGAAAATTAAAAAAAAAATTTTGAAAAATTCTCAAGACTTGTTTTATTGAGAAAATTCAAAATTTTGTTTTATAAGAAAAATTTAAAATTTTTGATTTGTATTGCCTATATGCAAGGAGAGCTTAACATCTCTTCTACATATAGATTCATGTTGAGTGTATTATATATTGAGGAGCTTGACAACTCTTCTTTATGTGATACACGTGTGTAGGGGGAGCTTCACATCTCCTCTTATGCATTACATATTATACGTTATGTGAATTAGGGCTTGTCATTCCTCTTTCATGTAATGTATATGTGTAGGGAAGTTACTTAACCGTCTTCCTCTTCATGAATGTATATCGCATATAACCTTTTATTGATATGTTTGATTTGACCCCTTTATTGGTTTATGACAAAAAGGGGGAGAAAAATTTGATGATTTTGTTTTTTACTTTAACCCCTTTGTTGATGATTGACAAAAAGGGGAAGAAGTATTTGAGATATATGCATGCTTTTGTTTAAAGGATTTATGTTTATACATATATGTTTTGTTGTGCAAAGAGGAGAAAAAGATTTTGTGATTTGTTTTATGCTTGATTAGCATGTTTAGTCCTACATTTGCATACATGTTTATGTGCTTCATTTTCATATTATATTGTTTGTTTTGTTATACATGAGTTAAGGGGGAGCTTTCTTGGAGCTTTACTTTAATCCATGCATATATAACTTAATGAGTTTTGTCATCATCAAAAAGGGGGAGATTGTTGGCCCAAAGGCCCATCACTCTAATTTTGATGATGATCAACTCATGTAGTTATGTTTACTAATGATCTTGTGTTTAATTAGTGACAGGTTTATGATCAAGATCTTAGTAGGTGTATAGCTTCAACAAAGGATTTGAAGTCAAGTTTTGAAGCTAGCACGATTTGATTCAAGAGCTTGAGCATCAAGATCACATCAAGTACTCAAGAGGAGTCTAGCTCTATGGATCGTGTTTGGACCAAGTCTAGAAGATGAGAAGGCTTCAAGTGAAGACTTCAAGAAGATGAAGACTTGTGTCTAGGTATAATTTTTGTTTTAGTTAAGATGTAAAGGATAGAATAGTTGGTGGATTGCTCAAGTATACATATACACACACACACTCTTGATAGTTTTATTTTTACAAAAGATTTCTACTTTGGAAAAATACTTTTTGATTTTTGGAATTTCTTATATGCATGTCTTTTATCCAAAACCAAGTTTAGAGCTTAATGTCAAAAACATAGATATCTTATTTGTGTAGTGGATCATATTCATACACACTATGCTTTAATGAATTCAAAATATCTTATTTTTGTATTTGGTGAAGTTTTGGAAAACAAGTTTTAGAAAAATCAAGTTTTGGAAAATACTGTTTTTCATTTGAGCCAATTTTTTCAACTTACAAAAATAGTCCAAATCTTTTATAACATGCCTTGATTTTGTGTAAGCATGTTTGTTTATCAAAGTATATTGGTAAAACTATTTTGTATATTTTTCAGTATTTTATGGGATTTTTATGTGAGCCAAAAGACCAAGTTTTAATCCCTAGATTTTCTGTTCCTGGCTTCAGCAAGTCGACTAGTCGACCGACCAAGTCGACTAGGGCTGAAGTCGGTCGACCGACTCGGTCGACCGACGTGCACAGACGTGCACGCCAGCTCTGCAGGATGGCCGACCGACCGACCCGGTCGACCGTCCAGAGAGCTCTGCTCGCTGGAAAGGCCCCGGCCGACTGTGCGGTCGACCGGACAGAGAGATTGCTCTCTGTATCCTGTCTCGGTCGACCGGCGGTCGACCGATGGCTCAAACGGTCTGAAATATGACCGTTGGCCAGTCGGCCGGACGGTCGACCGACAGGCTTGACAGAACCCCAACAGCTAGTTTTTCTGAGCCTATAAATTTGGGGGTTTGGGCATTGTTTTCATTAAGATTTTGGAGAAGTTTTAGAGCCAGTTTTTCCTACTCTTTTCAGAGGTTTTTCTCCACAAATTTGAGAGCTAATTATTCCAATCAAAAGGGGAGTTTTTATCAAGAGTGTTAAAAAGAGATTCTTTGAGTTTTCCTCCACCATCTCCTTCCTTGTTTTCTCACACATACACTTGAACTATCCATTGCTATTTATCCTATAGGAGTGTTGTAGTGAGATTGTTTTTAGGTGATCAAAGTGTTGTGATCACCAAAGACTTCTTCTTTGTTCTTTGAGGAGGCGGACAAGTGTGTTCGCGTTGTTTCGAGTTCGGGTGCGAACTTGTTGTTTGAGGTGCGGCCTCGGCGAGCCGGTGGGCTTGCGGTGTGTACGGACTAGGGAGTCCGAGAGCTTGTAGGTGTTGCGGCACCGGGTGATCCATTGGGATCGATTATAGAGGAAATCCTTCGTGTGTCGAAGGCGGGGATGTAGAGCAAGTGTGCTCGAACCTCGAAACAAATCCCTTGTGTTTGCGATTGCTCTCTCTCTCTCTCTTTGTCTCTTGTTATATCTTGCAAGCTATTTATTGTGCTTATCCATTATATGCTTGATATACATTGTGCTTAATTGTTATACTTTACTTGGATTGTTTGCTAACACTTGTATTTAACCAAGAGAGCCAACGCGGCACCTCAACCCTTATCAAGGGGAATCTAGAGGAGTTTGTCCAGAGCCCTTCACGGGAAATTCGGCAACACTCTTGTGTTATACGTGGTGTTTAGTGTAAGAGTTTAGTTTAGGTCATAATTGCTTTTACTTCCGCATTATTTGGCATTAAGTGACCATTAGATTAGCCATCACCTATTCACCCCCCCCCTCTATGTGAACTTACACTACTCAGGTGTCAAGAAGAAATAACTGAAAATAATTTCAAAATGATTTTCCTATTCTTCATACCCGTCATGATCACTAGAACCCCAAAAATATGAGAGAGTCGCATACATGTCTCTTTTCATTTTCTTGTCTTCAGCCTAGGAATTTATATATTTCCCACAAAAGTAAAATTGTATGAATAAACTTTCAATGCATAAAGATCAGAAGTTATCCAAGAATCACTGCCCTTCTGCTATCCCAATGAGGTAAAATCTTTCCCTTGGCTCGGGATTCAGTTATGGACCAATGCTTCAAACAAAAATCGAAATAGACTCCGAACAGGAAAGAAACAGTCTCTGCACTGTTGTGCGCTGATCTGCTAAGCTAAATAGTAGACGACATAAGCTCGAATCTAGATGTGAAGTTGTATACGCGTAGTTTTGCCCTCCATGAATCTAATATTATGAGAACGGCTCGATTCGGGCTTGAAGCGAGATCAGAATGGCCTCTGGAAGATTTGAATTGAATCTGAATTTAGCTTAAATAAATCAGACGAGTTAAGTTACTGAATCAAGCCGAGTTAACTCGAGTAGCTCAGCTCAAGTGGACCCAGCCGGTTCAATGGGACCGGGTCTGGCTCATAGCAGAGGCGGGACTAGTCGGAGTCGTGCGGGAAATGGATCCGACCCGATTTTAACCCGTTATTTTAAATCGGTTACATGGGTGAGTTGGGATTTTAATATTCTCTTCCCGATACCCTTCTTCTTTCTCCCGATCTTGTAGCTAGCACATGCGAGGTCTTCGTGTGGGCAGCGCTCGAGGAGGGAAACCGCGGCGAGGTCATCGCCTTTGGATCTTGATAATGACGAGGATGAAAGCGGCGAAGAAGATGGAATGATAGCGGAGCTGCGGTAGAGTCTGACAATGATGATGATGGCAGAAGTGAAGGCTCAGTGGCGTCGGCAGCTGGAAACGAAGGCTGACGAAGAACAGGACGTTGTAGGAGAGGAGGGTATGGGTGAGATCAGGGGTTATTGACGAGAGGTATGGGGTTGTAGATGGGCGATGGTCTGCAGTTATGCACTGAGGCAGATGGAAGAAGAGGCCCAGGTGTTGGGTTTTTTGCGGTGGTAAGGTGGTGACGATGGTGTCGGGTTATGTCGACAAGGAGGCGGAGATGGACGAAATGGTGAAGGGTTCTTGAGAAGTGGCATCGTGCGCGAGGGGTGGAGAGCAAGGTTGACGGCTGGAATTTAAAGAAGAGGGTTAGGGTTCTGATGGTGGGGTAGATGTTGATGGTGATGATATCGATGGTTATGGAGAAAAAGAGAGAAAAATCAGATGGAAGAAGATGGATGAGGGCGTAGATTATGAGAATCAGGTGGAGTTTTGGGCACCGGGAACTTTTGGATTCTTTTGCTACAGTGTAATTTTTGGATTCTTTTGCTACAGTGTAATTTTTTTAACAGATCTGATCTGAATTTTGATCTTTCTTTTTTAATCTAATTTCGAATTTGTTCTAAATCTTGGGCTTCAGATTAGAATTAAGGTTTGGAGGAAATAGAGAAGAAAATTATGAAGGGGATTGAAACCAAGAGCTCTGATACCAAAACTGATGTAAAATGGAAGGATCACAATCACCTTCAATCTAAGGAAACAAAAAACTAGACGAAAATTAGGATTTAAGAAAAAGAAAGGGGAAAAGGATAAATATGAGTTTCGCACGCTGTACATCATAGGCTTCGCACCCCTTACACCACGGGCTTCATATCTCAATCTCAAAAACTCTCATAGCTCAAGAAATTTAATCGGAAGATTTTAATTCATTTATTGTCTACTGATAAATAGAATTTGGGACCTATTTATAGGCTTTTAAAAAAGACAGTTCTAAGAAATAAGCAATGTGGTATTAAACGCTCTCATAAAAGAAATACAACTAAGTAAATGAACTACAACTCAAAAATGACTAAATAAAAATAAGGCAGCGCGTGATGTCCTCATCATAGTGCCATCCTTCAATCACTACCATTATTGGTTATCAACAAACTGGCTGCAACATGGTTATTTTCATTTTATTAATACACTCCACAGATTTCAACAATGTTTTGTTCAGTTTCTGTATCTGAAAATCAAAGAAGTTGCCAAAGGTTTTTGCAGCTTTGATATAGCTTTTAAAGTAAAATGCTCATTATCTAGCAGTGCCACCAAATCAATTTTGGGGCAGCAATGTAGAGAATGAAAATAAAGCACAAATGGTTGGATGCACTAAAGACAAGGAAATAATTTATTATAATTTCTTTGGACTAATAACAACTTCTCTGTCTTTATACACTCACAACACTCCCTCCTACTCATGTCCCACACACCTCAGCTCACCTAAACCACACACTAATTCAAGGAGGGGAATCCCAGATATAAAAGGAATGCAGTAAAGCAAACGAACGTCTTCATCTTTTACAGCCTTGGGATAATGACCTCAACAAATACTTCTATAAAAGAGATGTAGTCAAGATGACTTCAGTGCATAAAGACTAATTTCACATGAACAAAGGGGCATGGTATATTACCTAAAAGAAAAATATTATTTACACCCATGTTTAATACTGTATAAAACACAATAGATTCTTCAATTCAAGAAAAGGAATCGACTAATCAGTTTAGAATCTTCTTCAATAAAAGTTGATGCTTCTTGGATGACTTTGTGATCCTTTTATCTCAGTAAACAGGAAAAGAATGGGATTAGAAAAGCTAAAGCATATGCTGATCCTTTTATCTCAGCAAACATGCAATAACAGGGACTGCAAAATAGTCGGAGAACTCATTATCTCTCTTGCAGTGTAATTAGACTCAAGTGCAGGATCTAGCCATGGTAAATTGCTAAACGTGTGAGAGTTACACTATCATACTAACCCAAAACCCAAATATTTTTAAGAATTAATAAATTTAATAGTTTCTCAGGTAAAACATAAGGTTGATATACTGACAAGTGACAATGCAGGCAGTAAAATAATGAAGGGGAGGAAATAGAAATTCAAAAAATTAGTTTTCGATGATATGGGTGACATACATATCCACGTCAGGTGGGAGTTTCGCAAAATTAGATATCAAGAGATACAAATATGTATGTATACTATGTTATGTGTGCATGCATGCCTGTATGTATATACACCACATACTAGTACACCATGCGCAATGCATTATAGACTAAACCTTGTTTAAGAGTTTATGACGTCATAAAGTGTGTAATTACTACAGACACTAAAGGTTAAATGTTTATTTTTAGAAGAAAAGGGCATATTTTCTACTTAATTGTTGTTAGCTGCTTGTTTATAGGTTCTCTTACAGGTAGATTAGCAGAGTTAGTTGATGCTATGGCTAGACGGAATGTTAGTATTTTGTGTGTGCAAGAAACTAAGTGGGTAAATAAAAAAGTTAGAATTATAGAGCCTTGGGTTATAAACTTTGGTATACTGGTAGAGATAGAAATCGTAATAGGGTGGGTGTGATCATAGATAAACAATTACTTGAGAATGTAGTAGAGGTTAGGAGAAAGGGTAATAGAATTTTACTAGTTAAACATATTGTCTGTGCACCACAAGTAGGATTTGATGAGTCTAGTAAGCGTCAATTTTAGAAGGATTTAGATTAGATAGTGTAAGGCATACCCATTAGAGAAAAACTTTCATAGACGGTGATCTCAATGGACATATAGAAACTAGTCGTTATGGGTTTGATATTGTAAATGGAGGATTTGATTTTGGGAAAATAAATGAACCAGGTAACTCAATTCTAGATTTTGCTTTATCCTATGAGTTGATCTTAACGAATACTTGTTTAAGAAGAGAGAATCTCACTTGATCACTTTTAGAAGTGGATCAAGTGCGAGCCAAATAGATTTTTTTTTAACTAGGAAAGTAGACAAAGATTGTTGTATGGATTGTAAGGTAGTATTAGGTGAGAGTGTAATAATCCAACCATAGACTCTTAATTTTAGATATCCGGATTAGAAGGAGATTTAGAAAGATTAAACGTAAATTAAATCCTAAGATTAAGTAGTGGCGGCTAAAAGAAGATAACTAAGGAGTTTTTGTAGATCAAATGGTACAGGAAGCATATTGGAAAGACCAAGATGATCCCAATACAACATGAAAAAAGATTGCTAGTTGCATTAAAAGAGTAGCTAAGGATGTACTTAGTGAGTCATAGGATGGTGCTCCATCATGTAAGGATACATCATGGTGGAATGAAGAGGTAAAAGTTGCCATTAAGATCAAGCGGAACTCTTACAGAAATTTGAAAAAAAATTGTGATGGAGTGAGTTTTGAGATGTATAAGCTCGCCAAGAAGGAGGCTAAAAAAGCTGTTCAAAATGTAAGAGCTAAAGTGTATAAAGAAGTGTATGAGAAGTTGAACACTAAAGAGGTTGAAAGGATATATATAGAATTGCTCGAATAAGGGAGAGAAAGATTAGAGACTTATGTACTATGAGGTATGTCAAAGATGAGAATCAGAAGGTTTTAGTTCGAGATGAAGTAATCAAAAAAAGATGGAGAGAATATTTTAACAAATTGTTCAATGGTAGTTCTACTCAAGATTTGGATGATCTTACCATTCAGTACCAAGATATGAACCGTAATTATATGCGCAGAATTAGCGAATTTGAAGTTAAATAGGCCTTAAAGAGGATGAAGTCAAGGAAAGTTGTTGGCTCGGATGAAATTCCTATTGAGGTATGGAGATGCTTAGGAGAGGTAGGCGTAAGATGGCTGACAAACCTCTTTAACAAGATCTGGCTAACTAAAAAGATGCCAAATGAGTGGAGGAAGAGTACATAGTACCTCTCTATAAGAACAAGGGTGATATCCAGAGTTATTCAAACTGTCATGGAATAAAACTCATGTTCCATACCATGAAGCTTTGAGAAAGGGTAATTGAACACATGTTAAGGCAGAATGTTAAAATATCAGAGAGTCAGTTTGAGTTCAAGCCGGGGCGATCGACGACAGAGGCTATTCATTTTCTTCGTCAACTTATAGAGCGATTTCGAGAGAGGAAGGGAAATTTACATATGGTCTTTAATTGATTTAGAAAAAACTTATGATAAGGTGCTAAGAGAGGTATTATGGTGGACATTGATGAAAAAGGGAGCCCCATAAAATATATTGACATAATAATGGACATGTACGATGGAGTAGTGGCAAATGTCAGAACTTATGGAGGCATAACAAGTTATTTTTCTATCACAATTGGATTACATTAAGGATCTACACTGAGTCCATTTTTATTTGCCATAGTGATGGATGAGCTTACTAGAGCTATTCAGGATGAGATATCATGGTGTATGCTATTTGCTGATGATACTGTCCTAGTCGGTGAAACGAAAGCTGAGGTAAATGCAAAATTGGAGTTATGGAAGCAGACTCTAGAATCTCGAGCTTTTAGATTTAAGTAGGACCAAAACAGGTATTTGAGTGTAAATTCAGTAATCAGGAAATCTGAGATTATACTATTGTGACACTAGATGATCAAGAAATATCGATGAGCAGTCATTTTAAGTACTTGTACTTTATTATCCAAAAGGATGAGAGATCAATAGTGATGTCAACCATAAGATCAAAGCCGACTGGTTGAAATGAAGGAGCGCAACAGGAGTTTTATGTGATCATAATATTCCGTTATGACTGAAGGGAAAGTTTTATCGGATTGCTATTAGGTCAGCTTTATTATATGGCACAGAATGTTAGGCTATAAAGAGATATCATGCCCAGAAGATGAGTGCTGCAGAGATGCGCATGCTTCGTTGAATGTGTGGTAACACGGGGAGAGATAAGGTGAGAAATGAGGATATTCGTACTAAGTTGGCCCAGCCTCTATATAAGAGAAGATGAGAGAAAACTGCTTACGATGGTTTGATCATGTGCGACATAAACCTACAGATGCGCCAGTCCAGTGAGTAGAGCGTATCAAATTAGGGCAAGTTAAAAGAGCACAGAAAAGACCGAAGAAAACATGAATGGAGGTAATACGATAAGATATAGAGGCTAAAGGTCTTAGTGAAGACATATTGCTCGATAGGAATGAGTGGAGAAAACTGATTCATGTGCTCGATCCAGTGTAATTCTCTTTGGTTCATGTAGCCTACCCCAAATACTTGGAACAAATGGCTTTGTTGTTGTTGTTGTTGTTGTTAGCTGCTACTACAATGTTATCAAACTGTTGCTAGCTTCCTACTGTTGCTGCTGCTATTTTTGCATGCCTTAGTGTGCGCGCGGGTTATCACTATTAGAAGTGTGTGTGGGTGTGCGCGCGCGCGCGCGCGTGCAGGCACGGCACGCGCGCGCGTGCGGGGTACCTGTATGAGGGTGTGGATGTCAATGTTACGTGAATACAAGAGACAGGTCTAAAGTGCCCGTGAGTCCTATAGTCTTTGACACTCTAACCTTCCAGAATCCGATAGAGGGACATGGCTATATTTCACACATCTGCATAGGCATATATACATAGCCATGTTATATGATGGGAAGTCAACTAAAGAAATTGAGTAAAAGTTCAACAAAATAACCTTCAGGCGTCTATCTTAAACAATGTAGTAGTTATATTTATTAATTTCTTGCAAACAAGAGCTTCAAGCTACAACGGAATTGTAATAGTCATACTGCTATTACTTAAAGTGTCGTTGGAGTGTCCTCAAGTGTGAGTCTAAGACACATCAAAAGACCTAAAGTCTGAAGTATACCGGTAATACTAGTGATAAAGCATAATCGAATCAAGGTCCGTAGGTTCTGTATGAAGCAACAATGACCGAAGCTTTAAATGGCAAGTTGTGGATTTTGATTTATCATGTTTAACTAAAATTTATAATCTAAGCAACTGGCAAACATGGAGTCTGTAACCTCTGTAAATCATATTTCATTGATCCTGGCTAAAATTCCACAAAGGGGGGAAACACTAGGGCTAAAACTGGCCAGTCAAAAAAACAATGCAAACTAAGCTACTGGAATATCTGGAACTCATATTATTCACATGCATATCATATTCCTTAACTCTATCTAAATATGAAATAAAAACTAGAACATAATTATTCTTATCCAAAGGAAGTTACAAATTTTGGTATTCACAGGTTAGGAGTAAACCATTCTGATCAGCTTTCTTAACTTTATCCATTAAGAAAAAACATGCCAGAAAACTAAATCAATTTTACGCTTATCCATGGAAGGGATTGAATTAAGAACGAATAAGAGATAAGACAGAGAGGTAGACCACGAGGAGGAGGAAATTGGAATATTTGGTGCAACAGGGGGAACAAGAGAGGAGGCGACTCTTGTTTGTAACTCGATTTAAATTAAAATGGGAAACTTAGAGTACTGAGTACGCATGTTCACCGAAGTATATGTTTATATTTGAAATATTTTACACATCCCAGCATCCCGTCAAGATTTAGGAGAAGAATGATGACTACAACAAATTGTTTCATAACAACCACTACCACAAGAAGAAGGCAATAATCTGCAGCAAGAAAATACTGAAAAAATTACTGTCGTGTATAACTTGCATATTCATTTGTAACTACTACTCAGGCTTCCCAAAAACTCCCCAGTTGATTGATTTCAAAGTTTTCTGATTTGGATGTCACAAAACCTCAAAGAGTCATCTTGATGAAAACAGGACTTCTCCTAAAAATCCACATAGAAATGACGGGTGCATAAATGTGGTTAAATACCAACCGATTCCTCTATCAAATATGCATATGCACACTTGAAAACAGTATAGATAAAATGTTCACAGAAAAGGGAAGAATACTGATGATGCTGGTCACAAAAGCTTTAAAAATAGACCTGTTATAAAACAGGAGTATATGTGTTATATAATCTCAAATTCTACTGAAATTTTGATAAAGGAGTGAGTTCATTATTTTCATCATGATCACAAGAGGAAGTTAAGGAAAAGGAAATTAAAACATATATATATATATATATAGAGAGAGAGAGAGAGAGAGAGAGAGGGAGGGAGGGAGGGAGTCAAACAACACATTGCAGGATTAACAAACAATCAGATAGAATCTTCAGCGAAGATAAATCAATCAAATGACAATCACAATCGATGCACATCCCAGCTGCTAGGTAGAAGCCCAGGTTTCTTATGCTGTTTTCAGAAAATTAAGATCAAATGAGATATGAAACAAAAAAAAAAAAAAAAATCACACATATGCGATGGAGATTAAAAAATTGAAATTTTTATAGTATTAGGATAAAAGAATGTTCGGTGGGAAAAACTCACCTGAACGAAACGAGAGGCCATGAGGAGATCCCACTCCGACGATGTCTAGAGAAAGGAACCACAATGTGGGAACAGAGAAGAACGACCACGGCCGGGCTCTTTTTTACTTTACTTTTTTTTTTAATATTCAGAAGAAAAGAAACAAAATACAAAAAAATAAGCTACCAGTTGCAAAAATCAAGTAACTCTCTGGGAGAGTTTAACATCGTCAAAATATAGATAAATGTCATCATCCAAACCAAACTAGATATCAGCATCATCATCTATACTCAGTTCATCATTTGCATATAGCGCAGCAAGTAGAGAGAACTGGTTGAGTCGCTTACCTTTGGAGGATCTCTTGCCCTTAGATTTCATATTGAGTTTTAAGGACTCTGGAGCTAGTGTAGGGGACACTAGTTCCTTCCTCTTCTTTTTGCATATGTCTTAGTCGGAATATACAAGAGTTGATCGTGATGGTCGGCTCCTGAATTAACTAACGTCGATGGAGTGATGGTTGCCCGGATTGTGGCAGCTACTTCAGCCAGTTTAGTCTTCTTCAGGCGGCATCTTGTTGGTCTGGAAATTGGGCTGAGGTCAGCCTAGATGGACTCAGCCCGACCCGGTTATGGACAGGCTCGACTCAGGTATTGTTGGGTGCCAATGATTTATGTGCTTTTTATCTTGAAGCTCAATCTCCGGGAGATTTGTAAAATAAACTAGTAAATCGCTGTCGGGAATGGGAAACCGACCTCGGCGGCCATTGGCGAAGGAGCGCGACGGTGAGAGGGAGAGAGGAAGGGGAGGAGGAGCGAGAGGGGGGAGAGGGGAAATAAGAGGGGAACGATTGCGGGCGGAGAGGGGAAAAGAGGATTAGGGGAGTGAGAGACGAGGAGCTTGGGGGGCGACGGCGAATGAGCAAGGTAAAGGAGCGGGCGCTGCTCTCTTTCGCGTGTGCGGATGAAGACGAACGGACGGACAAATTTTATATAAGTCATGGGAGAAAACCTCCTTTCGATCGGTTTTGATAATATTTTTATTGTAATTTGTTGCTATATTTGTGTAAAGCCTGTTACAATCTAGAAATGTTGAGATATGATATCCGGCGCAGACAAATTACTGAAGAAATATAATCTCCTTTTACATTGTTATAAGAATTGGAATAAAATTTATATGAGTTTAGTAAATATTAAATATGTTTCCATTCTTAACATGATTAGTAATTTAATATATTGATATGGATTTTCATCTTTTTCATTTTATGGCGAATATAGGTTGTAGTAGAATGGACCCACATACAGTCCAATGTGGGTGGATGTCCATGTTTGATTTTATAAAATAATAGAATAGTACAACAACCTGTAATTTTTTTATATATAATCTATTTTATTAGATTAATTTACTAGCATAAAGATACTTTTGAGCTCTAAATCAAGTTGT
Organism: Agave tequilana; assembly: GCA_038442645.1. NCBI lineage: Eukaryota > Viridiplantae > Streptophyta > Magnoliopsida > Asparagales > Asparagaceae > Agave > Agave tequilana. The sequence continues at coordinate 30,108 of JAVJIF010020215.1, read as the reverse complement.
AACTTGTAAATCTAAGGTATTGGAGGTCAGTCTTGGTGGGTGCAATATTATTTTTTAACTATTTTTCTCTCTTGCCATAGTATATATACACCCATATTGAAATTCCTGTTTTATTTACGTCTACACTAAAAAAAACATTATGCATCCGCCGCTGAGTTGTAGCCTAGTGCAAGTAGGATTTCAACCCCAGACCTCTTGCCGGTTGCAAAGAGGTTTTAACATCGTGCTACAATGCCACATGTGATTTTCATCTTATTTGTTCATCTATATTTAACTTGGTTTTGAAAAAATATTTAGGGTTATTGTCGTACTGACACCCAAAATCTTTCTGAATTTCATATTAACCCAAAAATATTCATATTTTCAAATCGATAGCCCAAGTCGTATAAGTTTGGACAAAATACCCCCACTATTAGTTTCTCTGTTTATAAACCAGAATATTCTTGAAATATTTCTCTTTTTAAATTCAATTATCCTAAATAATATGTGAGCTTATCATTATACCTCATCTTTTTCTTCAATTTACCTCTCAACAAAATCATTCTCTCTGATGCCGCTGCTTGCTGTCGCTTGATGCTGCCGTGGTGCTGAGTGAGCGAGTGAGAGTGAAAGAAAGAGGGAAATTTGTCAAAATTGAAGGGTAAAATAGTATTTTTACCTCTCCACCATTACAATATAGACAGCAGCTAACGGAGAGGAGTATTTTGTTCAAACTTATAATATTTGAGGTGTCGACTTAGAAATATGAAGATTTTGATGGTTAGTATAGAAAGATTTTGGGTCTTGATATGGCAATATCCCAATTATTTATTATATTATGATTTGGAATAATGCCTTTTTCATATTCGATCTATGTGTTAAGCTTAAATCTACTTATTTGTTGAGTTAGAATCAAGGTATTTATTTTAGACGTAAACTTGTGGTGAGAAATGCAATAAGACACGATATAATATGTTGGGCTCGAACCTAAAAGAGGGGAGAAAAAGAGTGACTCAAGCACAGGGTCAAAAGACTCTGACCGGAGTTTGTTCCATTTCCAACCCTAGTAGCTTATGTGTGCAAATGATCGGGTTGATTCAACATAAAATTATGACTTACTAAAGTTTGAAACTTATCCAAATCCAAACTGACAACCTTTAATTTCTGAGATAATTACAAAGTATCCTCCTAAGCTTTTCAAAAACAAACAAACGAACGAACCTCTCTCTCCCTCACTCTCTCTCTCACATTCATTTTGATCCTCTTATTTTCACTAAAACTAGTAGATAATCATCTTCTCATCTTAACAATCCATGTGACAATAGTCCAAAATTATGCGTACAGACATGAAAAGCAAATAAGAGGCCATATTTTTAGTGTCCCATGACGTAAGACCATAGTCCTATGTGTTGGCCCGAAAGCCCATCACTCTAGTTTTGATGATGATCAACTCATGTAGTTATAGTACTAATGATCTTGTGTTTAATTAGTGACGGATTTATGATCAAGATCTTAGTAGGTGCATAGCTTCAACAAAGGATTTAAAGTCAAGTTTTTGAGCTAGCATGGTTTGATTCAAGAGCCATTGGTTTGTTTGGATCAAGTCAAGAAGATGAGAAGGCTTCAAGTGAAGACTTCATGGAGACTTGAGTCTAGGTTTGTTTTTAGTAAGATTTTGTTTTAGATAAAATGTAAAGGATAGAGTAGTTGGTGGATTGCTCAAGTACATATACACACACACTCTTGATAGTTTTGTTTTTACAAAAGATTTTCTATTTTGAAAAATATATGTTTGGATTTTGGTTTTCAAGTTTACATATCTTTTATCCAAAATCAAGTTTAGAGCTTAATGTCAAAAACATAGATATTTCTCCATGTTTGTGTAGTGGATCATATCCATGCACCATATGCTTTCAAAGTTGTTTAAATATCTTGTTTTTGTATTTGGAGAAGTTTTGGGAAAACAAGTTTTAGAAAAATCAAGTTTTGGAAAAATACTGTTTTCTTTTAAGCCAATTTTTTCATATTACAAAAATAGTCCAAATCATTTATAACATGCCTTGATTTTGTACAAGCATGTTTGTTTATCAAAGTATATTGGTAAAACTATTTTTGTAGATTTTTCTATATTTTATGGGATTTTATTTGAACCAAAAAGACCAAATTTTTAATCCCTAGTTCAGACCTGACCTGGCTTCAGCCAGTCGACCGACCCGGTCGACCGACGTGCACAGACGTGCACGCCAGTTCTGCAGGAGGGCCGGCCGACCGACCCGGTCGACCGTCCAGAGAGCTCTGCTCTCTGGAAAGGCCCCGACCGACCGCGCGGTCGACCGGACAGAGATTGCTCTCTGTATTCTGGCTCGGTCGACCGCCCGGTCGACCGATGGCTCAAACGGTCTGAAATATGACCGTTGTCCGGTCGGCCGGACGGTCGACCGACAGGTCTGACAGGACCCCAACGGCTAGTTTTTCTTAGCCTATAAATTTAGGGGTTTGGGCATTATTTTTCTACAAGATTTTCAAGTGAATTTTTCACCAGTTTTCCCAACTCTTTTAAGAGGTTTTCTCCACTTGTTTTAGAGCAAATATTTCCAATCAAAAGGGGAGTTTTATCAAGGTGTTTCAAAGTGATTCTTTGAGTTTTTCACCACCATTCTCATCCTTATTTTTCTCACAATCACTTGAGCCATCCATTGCTTTATCTATCCATAGGATTGTGTTGTGAGAGTTTTTATTTGGTGATCAAAGTGTTTAGATCACCAAGATTTCATCTTGTACTTTGAGGAGGCGGACGAGTGCGTTCGCGTTGTTTAGAGTTCGTGTGTGAACTCTTGGTTTTAGGTGCGGCCTCGGCGAGCCGGTGGGCTTGTGGTGTGTACGGACTAGAGAGAGTCCAAGGAGTTCTAGTGGGAACTCGTTGTAGGTGTTGCGGCACCGGGTGATCCATTGTGATCGATTATAGTGGAAATCCTTCGTGTGTCGAAGGCGGGGATGTAGAGCAAGTGTGCTCGAACCTCGAAACAAATCGCTTGTGTTTGCGATTGCTCACTCTCTCTCTCTCTCTTTGTCTCTTGTTTATATCTTGCATGCTTTTATTGTGTTTATCATTATATGCTTGATATACATTTGTGCTCATATTGATATACTTGCTTGGGTTTACTTGCTAACACTTATATTTAATCAAGAGAGTCAACGCGGCACCTCAACCCTTATCAAGGGGAATCTAGAGGAGTTTGTCCAAAGCCCTTCACGGGGAATTCGGCAACACTCTTGTGTTATACGTGGTGTTTAGTGTAAGAGTTTAGTTTAGGTCATAATAGCTTTTCCTCCCCATTATTTGGCATTAAGTGACCATTAGATTAGCCATCACCTATTCACCCTCCCTCTAGGTGATCCTTCAATTGGTATCAGAGCCAAGTGCTCTGAATTTGGGTCTTACAACCTAGAGTTAAAGATCCTCATTTTTAGGCTAATCACATTTTTTTGTACACACACCATGGATTTCATGTCACCACTCTTGTTTGACATTCTTAACATCCAAATTTGGAAGGTTAAGATGTCCTTGTACCTTAAGGCCCTAGGCATTCATGTTTATCTTGCCACAACTAATGATGCATATTGTTTGAATGGTAAGAACATTGAGGCTAATTCAAAAGCCCTACATGCTTTAAGATCTACCCTAAATGATGATTATTTATCTAGGGTTGCTAATCTTGATTTGGCTTTTGTAGTTTGGAACACCCTCCTCTCCCTTGGCGAAAATGATCAATATTATGCGGGGAGTGACTCGGATGTTGGAAGTGAAGTCTCCAACTTGTGCTATATGGTCTAAGGAGATAACCCCCTTGAGGTAACTACCGAATCCGAGGTAGATGAAAATAACATGTCATATGATGAGCTTAGCACCTTTTGTCAACTCCTTCTTGAAAAATATGACATGATTAAGAAAAATAATAAAAATTTGAAAAAGGATTTTGATTGTATGCTTAAAGAAAATGATTCATTTAGAACTAAGGTTGCATGCTTAGAAAAAGAAAAGGAAGATTTGAAAAATGAAAATATTTCCTTAATGTCTAAATTGAATGATTTGTGTGAAGGAAATATGTCTTTGAAAAATAAACTTATTTTGGTGGAAAAACAAAAGGAAGTTATTTTTCAAGAAAATTCTTGTTTGAAAAGAAAAATTTGTGAAAAAGAAAAAGAAAAAGAAAAGGTTTCTAAAAAGAAAAAGACTTTTGATCATGCTTTACATGCCACCACTTCTATTGATCAAAATGAAGTTAAATTTTTGAAAAATAAGATTAATAGTTTGAGCTCCACTTTGAGCTCATGTGCATTTAATCACACTAGATTGGAGTCTATATTTTCAAAGAAACAAACTCCACACATTCATGCACATCATCATCATGCATTTGCTTATGTTGCACGTCATGCTCACACTCACTCACATAAGCATCCTAAGGTGTACACTTGTACACATTGTGGCCGCAAAGGCCATTTAGCAAAGTTTTGTTTTGACAAGTTGCATGTTTTAAATTTTGCTAATAAAAATATTTGGGTGCCTTACAAAGCTAACCCCCAAGGACCCAAAAGAAAATGGATACCAAAACCCCCACCGTGTGTTTTTGATGTAGGTGAGGGCTCTCACATGACGTGAGAGGAATGGTGCCTTGATGGTGGATACACATGGACTTGATGGACACATTTATAAATGCATCGCTTTCAAGGAGGTTTGGTGGGTCAACCACCATGTTTGGAGTTTGGAACATAGTTCCTTAGTTGGTAACTATTTCTAAACTCCTAGTTTATTTACATGCTTATTCATTTGTGATATCATATAGCATGTTCATGTTTTATTTGTTTTGTGCTTCATGTGGTAAATACTAGTTTAAATGTAGTTTTTATCAAAACTTGTATTTATACAAGTACAAATAGTGAGAACAAATTGATTCGTATATGTTTGCACTTCATGCTCATTTGTACCCACTATATGCACATGTAGAACCTAGTTTTGATGATTTCCTCATTTATACTTGTTTTGCCAATTTTCATATTTTACTTCATGTATATGTAATTTTTATTCAAATCTAATAAATATACATGTATACCCGTGAGTCTCTTGCCTTCATGCAAATATTATTAATAGACTCTCTTATGTTTGGGATATGTATGCATATTGTTAGATTTAGATAAATCATACATATACCTAGAAGTTTATTGTTTTTTTTAATAAAAAAATTATAAATTTCATGTTTTGTTTGATAAAAATGATATTCATATTTTGTTTCGAGCTTCATTGACTATTTTCATGAAAATGCAATATACATAATCTTTGTACACTCACACTTTATTTGTTTTGTCATGACCTTGTTTCATGAACATGTTTTCGAGCTTAATCGATCTTGAGTGTCATCTCTTGTGTATTTGGTATGATTCATGAAAAACATATGATTTGGTTTCATGTTTTTGAAGGATCTTTAACTAGTTTTTCAAAAATTAATTTAACTAGTTATTTATTCTTCAATATTTTATGAGTTATACACATGATCCTATTATTGTTTCAATTGGTATCATTGAACCGTTTCAATTGGTATCAATTTGACTCTATTTTTGTATATACTCATATTTTATTTTCTATATATGTATGTATCAATTTCAATTGATATACTCATTTTTCATACATATATATGAGTTACTTGTGCTTGAGTTAAAATCGATTTACATGTTTAAAAGCACAAACTTTGTTATGCTAAGCTTACTTCAAATTTTTTTTAAGCTTATGCATTATGTTTTAAAATTGGTATCAAAATTAAAAAAAATTATGTTTATTTGATATCTCAAAATTTATTTTTATAAAGAAAAATTAAAAAAAATGTTTTGATTTGTATTGCCTATATGCAAGGAGAGCTTAACATCTCTTCTACATATAGATTCATGTTGAGTGTATTGTATATTGAGGAGCTTGACAACTCTTCTTTATGTGGTACACGTGTGTAGGAGGAGCTTCACATCTCCTCTTATGCATTACATATTATACGTTATGTGAATTAGGGCCTGTCATCCCTCTTTCATGTAATGTATATGTGTAGAGAAGTTACTTAACCGTCTTCCTCTTCATGAATGTATATCGCATATAACCTTTTGTTGACTTATTTGTTTACCCCTTCATTGGTTCCATGTTTCGGGCAAAAAGGGGGAGAAAAATTTGATGATTTTGCTTTTACTTTAACCCCTTTGTTGATGATTGACAAAAAGGGGGAGAAGTATTTGAGATATATGCATGTTTTCCTTACTTAAGGGGGAGAAGTACTTGTTTCCCTTGCTTAAGGGGGAGTAGTATTTGCGTTTATGCATATATGTTTTGTTTTGCAAATAGGAGAAAAAGATTTTGTGATTTTGTTTTATGCTTGATTAGCATGTTTACTCCTACATTTGCATACATGTTTATGTGCCTCATTGCATATTTATTTTGTTTATTTGGTATGCATGAGTTAAGGGGGAGCTTCTTTGAAGCTTTACTTTAATCCATGCATATATAACTTCATGAGTTTTGTCATCATCAAAAAAGGGGGAGATTGTTGGCCCGAAAGCCCATCACTCTAGTTTTGATGATGATCAACTCTTGTGGTTATAGTACTAATGATCTTGTGTTTAATTAGTGACAGATTTATGATCAAGATCTTAGTAGGTGCATAGCTTCAACAAAAGATTTAAAGTCAAGTTTTGGAGCTAGCACGGTTTGATCCAAGAGCCATTGGATCGTGTTTGGACCAAGTCAAGAAGATGAGAAGGCTTCAAGTGAAGACTTCAAGAAGATGGAGACTTGAGTCTAGGTTTGTTTTTAGTAAGATTTTGTTTTAGATAAAATGTAAAGGGTAGAGTAGTTGGTGGATTGCTCAAGTACATATACACACACACTCTTGATAGTTTTGTTTTTACAAAAGATTTTCTATTTTGGAAAATACATGTTTGGATTTTGGTTTTCAAGTTTACATATCTTTTATCCAAAACCAAGTTTAGAGCTTAATGTCAAAAACATAGATATTTCTCCATGTTTGTGTAGTGGATCATATCCATGCACCATATGCTTTCAAAGTTGTTTAAATATCTTGTTTCTGTATTTGGAGAAGTTTTAGGAAAACAAGTTTTAGAAAAATCAAGTTTGAAAAATACTGTTTTCTTTTAAGCCAATTTTTCCATATAACAACAATAGTCCAAATCATTTATAACATGCCTTGGATTTGTACAAGCATGTTGTTTATCAAAGTATATTGGTAAAACTATTTTTTGTAGATTTTTCTATATTTTATGGGATTTTATTTGAACCAAAAAGACCAAGTTTTTAATCCCTAGTTCAGACCTGACCTGGCTTCAGCCGGTCGACCGACCCGGTCGACCGACGTGCACAGACGTGCACGCCAGTTCTGCAGGAGGGTCGGCCGACCGACCCGGTCGACTGTCCAGAGAGCTCTGCTCTCTGGAAAGGCCCCGGCCGACCGCGCGGTCGACCGGACAGAGAGATTGCTCTCTGTATCCTGGCTCGGTCGACCGCCCGGTCGACCGATGGCTCAAACGGTCTGAAATATGGCCGTTGGCCGGTCGGTCGGACGGTCGACCGATAGGCCTGACAGGACCCCAACGGCTAGTTTTTCTTAGCCTATAAATTTAGGGGTTTGAGCATTGTTTTTCTACAAGATTTTCAAGTTGATTTTTCACCAGTTTTCCTAACTCTTTTAAGAGGTTTTCTCCACTTGTTTTAGAGTAAATATTTCCAATCAAAAGGGAAGTTTTATCAAGAGTGTTTCAAAGTGATTCTTTGAGTTTTCACAACCATTCTCATCCTTGTTTTTCTCACAATCACTTGAGCTATCCATTGCTTTATCTATCCATAGGATTGTGTTGTGAGAGTTTTTATTTGGTGATCAAAGTGTTTAGATCACCAAGATTTCATCTTGTACTTTGAGGAGGCGGACGAGTGCGTTCGCGTTGTTTAGAGTTCGTGTGTGAACTCTTGGTTTGAGGTGCGGCCTTGGCGAGCCGGTGGGCTTGTGGTGTGTACGGACTAGAGAGAGTCCAAGGAGTTCTAGTGGGAACTCGTTGTAGGTGTTGCGGCACCGGGTGATCCATTGGGATCGATTATAGTGGAAATCATTCGTGTGTCGAAGGCGGGGATGTAGAGCAAGTGTGCTCGAATCTCGAAACAAATCGCTTGTATTTGAGATTGCTCACTCTCTCTCTTTGTCTCTTGTTTATATCTTGCATGCTTTATTGTGTTTATCATTATATGCTTGATATACATTTGTGCTCATATTGATATACTTGCTTGGGTTTGCTTGCTAACACTTGTATTTAACCAAGAGAGACAACGCGGCACCTCAACCCTTATCAAGGGGAATCTAGAGGAGTTTGTCCAGAGCCCTTCATGGGGAATTCGGCAACACTCTTGTGTTATACGTGGGGTTTAGTGTAAGAGTTTAGTTTAGGTCATAATTGCTTTTCCTTCCGCATTATTTGGCATTAAGTGACCATTAGATTAGTCATCACCTATTCACCCCCCCTCTAGGTGAACCTACACTATGGATATTCGAAATGAGTCATACACTATTTTTAGTGAAAATTAGAAGATCCAAATACTTTTTTCTCTGCATGTTTTCTCTCTATAATTCTTCTCTCTTCTTCATGTTGCTTCTTTCTCTCTTTAAGTCTTTTTTTCTACCTTCTTATTAAATTTCTTTTTCTCTCTCCAGCTCTTTTCTTGTTCTATATTTTGTCCCATCTTGCTATTATATCGTCAAATATTTCTCTTTCCAGCTCTTTCTTTCTAATGTTTTCTTCCTTGTTCGCTTATATTCATCCAAGTTTAGTTATATATAATTATTGGATGACTTTTAATTAAACTTTTTTGCATTATCTCTCATATTGACAAAATTACTTTCGATATAAATAAATCTACCCAATTTAAGTCATATATCAGTTATTTACAATTGATTACTTTTAAAGAATAAAATACTCAACAAAAATTAATGCATCTAAATGTTTTCAATACAAAACCTAATATTAAGTATATCACCAGATGCATTATATGACTTCACAACCATACTCCACCGTATTTTTTCCTCCTACTCTCACACCAATACAAGGAGGAATGATATTTTTGCCATCAATTCTCATATGAATAGTTTTCTTTTGAGAAATCATATCAATAAAACTTTAAACTATATATTCTACTCTCGCATTATGGTAGAGATGTACGTCATTTAGAGTCTTGCAAAAATCAAATTGTTTACTTCTAAATCACAATCAAACCAACAAATCTATTTTCCATCTTCTCCAATGACCATCCTAACAGTGTTATACCCTCACCTCCATCCAATACAACATAATACCTACTAGAAATAAACTTACAACCGGTTTATTATCTTTATCTGGATTGAATTCGCAAGTGGTACGTAAATTTGGGCTTTTATTATTTGAAAATTATTATTCTTTGTATGAAACCATTTGCTAAATTATCTCAGTTGTAATTGTCTGATTGTTGTGTTTATGATATTTAAATTATTTATTTGATATAATATGTTTATATATTTTTATTGGAGTTGGGTTATTCATGTGCGAATATACTCTCACGTTGGAAATTGCATTGAAAATTGATCGATTTAAATAGAAAGTTGAGATCAAAATCTAAGTTGTTTTATTAACTTAAGCTTTTGGATCAAATTTGTTTCCAACATCTATTTTAAAGCATGTTTTGTTCCCCCGTGGAGGCCCAAGTACTCCCCAACAGTAGTTCATGTCAAATTTGTGAAATATCATTTGATTGATAGAAAAATTATGTCTTTTGATCGATTTTTCCTTAGATTGTATTAATAAAATTAAGAAACTTATTGTATAGTGTGTATTTGTAATTAGCTAAAACATTTGCTCCTTGAACACCCTTATTCTTAAACACGACTAATTTGATAAGTTTGCCGACACAAACGACATACTAAAAAGTGATGTTAGTTTAATTTATCTTTCAATTATCAAATAAAATTATATCGATACGAATAAAAATAAGTGGGTCCGTGATTAAATAATTTAGTCCAAATTAAGGACCAATCTACAAATTCACCACTTCTGTGGATATTTTTACTTGGATTAAAGGCATCAGATAAATATGATAATTTTCTCTAAAAAACTGATTCAAACAGACAAAATCTATACAAGGTCTTGCTTTGACAACCACAAAAGTTAATTTCTCTTAATTTTTGTTCTTAACTTAGTGTAACACCCTGCTCTCGAAATACGTACTTAGATGCGTATTGTGATTGTTTTGATCATATTTTTTGATTTACTTTTCGTATTTGTTTTTGTTTAATGATTATCTACATGACTGTTTTACTATGGATATGGATTCGTGGACTCGGAGTCAGCCTTAATCTGAACCGGGGACCTGATCCTAGTGTATTGCTCAATTTGATCTTTTCATAGTCAGATTTAACTGATTTTATTTTCAAACATCATTTTTTAATATTCTAAATTTTCATAATTTTTTAAAATTTTTTCGAATTAATTTACAAAATCATCAAAATCGGTGTTGACCGTATCCCGGCTGATTCTAAGATTTTTAACATATAGTCGAAGTTGAATTTCTGGAAACCGCTTTCATATTATCTTTTAGAATCGCATTTTTTATCTAAACTCATTTTGGGGATTTCTCAGAATTTATCAAAGTTTGACCGGATTTGGTGTTGATCGGAATCGCTTGAGATTCCAGAATTTTTATTTTGAAAACAGGATTTAATTTCTTGAATCTGATTTCACCATGCCTTAATATAATATTTACTATTTTTGAGATTTTTTTGAGACCTTTCCGGGTTAGTCCATTTTTTCGGCATTTTCGGTGGTTTGGGATTTTTCCGGATCCGGAGTTTTATCTATAAATTTCCTTTTCTTTCTTTTTTTTTCCTTACCGATTTTTTCTCATCCACTCCTTTTTCTTTCTTTTTTTCTTTTATTTTTCTTTTTATTTCTCCTTTTTCTCCTCCACACACCCAAAATATCTCTCCCAAGAATATTTCCTCACCTCTCCTTCTTATCTCTTCTTTTTTCTTTCTTTTTTCTTTTCATTTTTTCTTTCTTCTTCCCCAGACCGTAGCCAGCGTCCTCCTCTTCCTCCTCCTTCCCTCTCCAAATTCTTGTTAGTCCCAAGATGATGCCAATTGTAGGATTTAAAATATACGTCAACATCAAACAAAGATATTAGTGTCAAATATAAAAAACTTGCAAGTAAGGAAATTAAATCACAGAAAAGATAGCAAACGCAAACACAAGTGATTTATCCTGGTTCGGTCCTTGTGACCTACATCCAGTCCCCAAGCCACCCGCTTGAGATTTTCCTTTATCCTTTGACTTTGTACACCCAAAATCAACACCTTGTACACAACTTGACAAATCTCCTTTGTCAAATGTGTACAACTCTTCTTACAACCAAGAAGATCACAACACCTTATACAAACTCTCTTCAACCCAAAGACGCTCTTGTACAATGCTCCTCTTTGAGTGATTACGGTTGTTCCTATAAGCCTTGAATCTGTATGTGATCGTGGACAAGGGCTCTTATAGGTGGACTCTCAGAAATCTTCACTATAGAGTAGGAATTTGAATGAAGAACTGAAAGTGGGAACAATTTTTCAGAAAACAGTTTTGAATAGAGTTTTTGGCTAGAAAACTTGTATTTTGAATTGGTATTTTTAGCCTAAGACAACATACCTATTTATAGCTGAAATCTATTGTCAGTTAGGGTAGTTATCAGGACAAATTTGAATATAGAAACGTTGGATAAAATACCAGAAAATAGAAACTGTCCAACAGTCAGAAACTGTCATTAGTCGACTAGGGGTTGAGGGTTAGTCGACTAGGGTAGGCAATTTATACTTGTGAATTCAATCCTGATAAAGATAATAAACTGGTTGTAAGTTTCTTTCTAGTAGGTATTATGTTGTATTGGATGGAGGTGAGGGTATAACACTGTTAGGATGGTCATTGGAGAAGATGGAAAATAGATTTGTTGGTTTGATTGTCATTTAGAAGTAAACAATTTGATTTTTGCAAGACTAAAGACTCTAATGACGTACATCTCTACCATAATGCGAGAGTAGAATATATAGTTTAAAGTTTTATTGATATGATTTCTCAAAAAGAAAACTATTCATATGAGAATTGATGGCAAAAATATCATTCCTCCTTGTATCGGTGTGAGAGTAGGAGGAAAAAAATACGGTGGTGTATGGTTGTGAAGTCATATAATGCATCTGGTGATATACTTAATATTAGGTTTGTATTGAAAACATTTAGATGTATTAATTTTTGTTGAATATTTTATTCTTTAAAAGTAATCAATTTTGTAAATAACTGATATATGACTTAAATTGGGTAGATTTATTTATATCGAAAGTAATTTTGTCAATATGAGAGATAATGCAAAAAAGTTTAAATAAAAGTCATCCAATAATTATATATAACTAAACTTGGATGAATATAAGCGATCTAGGAAGAAAACATTAGAAAAGAAAGAGCTGGAAAAGAAATATTTGACGATATAATAGCAAGATGGGGACAAAATATAGAACAAGAAAAGAGCTGGAGAGAGAAAAAGAAATTTAATAAGAAGGTAGAAAAATAGACTTAAAAAGAGAAGCAACATGAAGAAGAAGAGAGAAGAATTATAGAGAGAAAACATGCAGAGAAAAAAGTATTTGGATCTTCTAATTTTCACTAAAAATAGTGTATGACTCATTTCAAATATCCATAGGACTATGGTCTTACGTCGTGGGACACTAAAAATATGGCCTCTTATTTGCTTTTCATGTCTGTACGCATAATTTTGGACTATTGTCACATGGATTGTTAAGAAACTTTGGGATTGCTAAATCGCAGACGAGATAAATATAGAAAGCAACAGAACCATCATAGTATTTTTTTACTCCTACAATACGAAAGGAAGGGTGGTAAATGGATCATTCAACGATCTGGATCGGATGGATTCTCTTTTTTTCTTCGATCGATAGAATAGAAAGGAAATTCCATTGCAGAGCCGTATGCAATGCACAAAAGATGCCTGTACGGCTGTTCAATTCTATTTGTTTTTTTTCTTCTTGTTTTTTATCCCTTACTTTAGCCCAATCGTGCGAGATAAAAAGAACGTTTATGCATGATGTTATATCAAATATTATCCGTATCCCTGACTGATTCTAAGATTTTTATCATATAGTCGAAGTTGAATTTCAGGAAACCGCTTTCATATTATCTTTTAGAATCGCATTTTTTATCTAAACTCATTTTTGGGGATTTCTCAGAATTTATCAAAGTTTGACCAGATTTGGTGTTGATCGGAATCGCTTGAGATTCTAGAATTTTTATTTTGAAAACAGGATTTAATTTCTTGAATCTGATTTCACCATGCCTTAATATAATATTTACTATTTTTGAGATTTTTTGAGACCTTTTCGGGTTAGTCCATTTTTTCGGCATTTTCGATGGTTTGGGATTTTTTCGGATCCAGAGTTTTATCTATAAATTTCCTTTTATTTCTTTTTTCTTTCCTTACCGATTTTTCTCATCCACTCCTTTTTTTCTTTCTTTTTCTTTTTTATTTTTCTTTTATTTCTCCTTTTTCTCCTCCACACACCCCAAATTATCTCTCCCAAGAATATTTCCTCACCTCTCCTTCTTATCTCTTCTTTTTCTTTCTTTTTTCTTTTCATTTTTTTCTTTCTTCTTCCCCAGACCGCATCCAGCGTCCTCCTCTTCCTCCTCCTTCCCTCTCCAAATTCTTGTTAGTCCCAAGATGATGCCAATTGTAGGATCTAAAATATACATCAACATCAAACAAAGATATTAGTGTTAAATATAAAAAACTTGCAAGTAAAGAAATTAAATCACAGAAAAGATAAAAAATGCAAACACAAGTGATTTATCCTGGTTCGGTCCTTGTGACCTACATCCAGTCCCCAAGCCACCGGCTTGAGATTTTCCTTTATCCTTTGACTTTGTACACCCAAAATCAACACATGCATATCACTTGACAAATCCCCTTTGCCAAATGTGTACAACTCTTCTTACAACTAAGAAGACCACAACACCTTGTACAAACTCTCTTCAACCCGAAGACGCTCTTGTACAATGCTCCTCTTTGAGTGATTACAATTGATCCTATAAGCCTTGAATCTGTATGTGATCGTGGATAAGGGCTCTTATAGGTGGACTCTCAGAAATCTTCACTATAGAGTAGGAATTTGAATGAAGAACTGAAAGTGGGAACAATTTTTCAGAAAACAGATTTTTTTAATAGAGTTTTTGGGTAGAAAACTTGTATTTTGAATTGGTGTTTTTAACCTAAGACAACATACCTATTTATAGCTGAAATCTATTGTCAGTTAGGGTAGTTATCAGGACAAATTTGAATATAGAAACGTTGGATAAAACACCAGAAAATAGAAACTGTCCAACACAGTCAGAAACTGCCATTAGTCGACTAGGGGTGAGGGTTAGTCGACTAGGATAGGCAATTTACACTGGGTTAGTCAACTATAAAATGGACCAAGTCGACTAGGTCAAGATTGAAACATAGGACAAGTTTCTGAAAATTGAAACTAGTCGACCAGAATAATATGATTAGTCGATTAGGCCAAGTATTAGTCGACTATAATGACTATCAAGTCAACTAATAGTGCATGTAGGTCAAAATACAGAGAGTTGATATCTTTGCAGGACAAACATTAGTCGACTATATAAAATATCAAGTCGACTATACTATGTATAAGTTGACTACAAAAGGGTATAAGTCGACTAATAGGGCTTTGATGTGTGTGTGCTTTAAGGCTTTTAACATACTATTAAATATTACAAAACACAATCATAGCCACTCTTCTTGAGAAGTCTTGAGCATGTAAAACTCTTGTATAGGCTTGTGAGATAGAGTTCCATTGAAATGGCTTCACAAATGTATCATCAAAAGCAAGTTCCAACATTCTCTCCCTTTTTGATGATGACACTTTGTGTGCACGAATACTCCCCCTGCAGAGAATATGTTATTGTTCCCCTTGCAGAAAAGAGGTTATAGCAGATATAGAAAAACATGCGTTCTCCCCTGCAACAAATATATCATAACAAATATATATATATGATAAATATTTAAAATATTTTTCTTTATCAAACTTTTATATGATACCTGAAGATAAATATTAGAATGGTACCAAATATAAGATTAAAGCATTAACCTTTAGGAGACCAAACCCAATTTGAATTTTGTTTCCACCTGTTAGTATACACATAATTGCATGAATTACATATATCATGTATGTATGATGCAATATAAGTGTTTTATCAACAATGCTTAAGTTTTTAGGAATCTATATGAACTTGTTCTTAATTCTTTTTGAAATAATAACAGTATTTCTTTTCACAAAAGAATTATATAGATTACTAATATATGTAGATTTTCCAAAAAATCTAAAACCATAATGATTATATGACATCTTTTGATATGATAACAAATCAGTCAACTTTTCTTTTCCTTGATTAAATTTAGTCACATTTTTCAAAATCTCTTCATACTTCATTTTGAAAATTGACATGTCTTTATCTAAATCAGAATTCTTTCATTTAAAGACATAATTTCTCTTTTCAATTAAATATTATTTTGTAATAAATTTTCATTACCTTTTTTTAATGATGATATCACTTTTTCAAAATCATCGTTTTGAGAATTTATAGAAGAAACTTGAGAAGTATAACAAGAATTTTCTTTGATAAGTTTTTCATTTTCTTTTGACAAAACTTTATTTTTTATCTTTTCATTTTTAAGATCATTGTATAATTCATGGAATACATCTAAAAGTATAGTATATTATACCTCATCTTCTTCTATTGCCATGTAACAGATGTTGGCATGTTCAGTGGCTTCTTCTTCGTCAAAGGAAGAGGAATCACTATTTTCTCATGAAGCTTGGTAGTCTTTCTTCTTTCTGAACTTTTTGCTCTTAAATTTACCTTTTTTTTTTGAGTAATGGGCACTTCCTCATATGACCTGTTTTATTACAACTAAAACATTTAAACTTACCTTACTTCAAGAATTTTCTGAATTTTCTTGAAAGCATTGTCATCTCCTCTTCATCGTTATCTGAATTGTCCGTGTCTGAGGATGCATGGAAAGCAAGTTCTTTCTTCTTTGAGAGAGATTGTTGTTCATCCTTCTTTCTGTCTTCGAGTTGCACTTCATATGCCATTAGATTACCAATAAGGTTTTCTAATGACATTGTTGAGAGATCATTCATTTCTTCTATTGCAGTTGTCTTCTTCTCTCAATCTGATGTGAGTGTACGAAGGATCTTGCGAACATTTTTGACTTGGGTGTATTCCTTTCCAAGAGATGCTAAGGAATTTGTTATATCGATAAACCTTGTAACCATTTCTGAGATAGTTTTATTCTCCTTCATTTTGAAAACTTCAAAGCTGTGGACAAGAATAGAATTTTAGATTCTTTAACCTTATTTGTGCCTTCATGTGTTTCCTGTAGAGTGTGTCATATTTGATTTGCAAAAGTGGCTATTGACACACGGTTGAATTTTTCTTTGGTTAAGGCACAGAATAAAGCATTCATCGCTTTGGCATCAAGGTTCGCATTCTTCTTTTGATCATCACTCCAAGCGGTGTGTAATTGGTGTTGGTTTGGTGTACGCTACTTCTACTATGTTCCATAGTTCGTAGTTAATCGATTGCAAGTAGATCTTCATTCTACGCTTCCAGTAGTTGTAGTTCGATCCATCGAATAGTGGTGGACGTTGTGTAGAATGTCCTTTTTGAATTGTAATGAAGGAAACTCCGTTGCCATCCTTGTATGTTATTGACTGGGTATACAGGGCTCTGATACCAATTGTTGGTCCCGAGAGGATGCCAATTGTAGGATCTAAAATATACGTCAACACTCAAATAAATGTTGGCCCAATGGCCTTCCACTCTAGTTTTGATGATGATCAACACTCATGTAGTTATGTTTACTAATATTCTTGTGTTTCTAAGTTTCAGATCATTAACAGGATATTAATTGGTGATTAGCTTCAACAAGGAGTTTAGAAGCTTTTCATGTTGATTCCGGTGCCAAAGCTTAAAGATCATACCTTTGCACTTGGAGGATCACGCGTTTGGGATCGAGTCTACTTGAAGATGGAAGATCGACAAGAAGACTTAGGTATCCTAGTTTAGATAGAGTTTTAGATCCATTTGTAAAGCTTAGTTTAGTTGATATGCTCAAGTGCACAAAACACACACGTTTCATGATTTGGTTTTTGGTTTTCATGAATAGTTTATCAAAACAAGTTTAAATTGATATATGTATAGTTGCTTCATTCTATACATGCATGCTTAATTTTTAAACAAACTTATTTTGACTATCATATTCATGTTTTGGAAAAATCTAGTATGATAAAATACAAGTTTTGTTTATGATAAAAATACAAGAGTTGGTTTTTGGTATTTCTATCATGCATATCCTTTAAACCAAAACCTTGTTATATGCTAGATATCAAAAACATAGATATTTCATTATGATTGTGTAGTGGATCATATCCATACACACTATGCTTTAATAAGATCAAAATATCTTATTTTTGTACTTTGTGAAGTTATGGAAAAACAAGTTTTAGAAAAACATATTTTTAGAAAAACAGTTTTATTGTGATTAAAACTATTTAGTGGATTTACTGTGAATTTATGGGATTTTTATTGAGTGAAAAGACCTATTTTCAAATCCCGTATCTGTGCAGTTCTGCACTGTGCCTGCCAGGCCAGTTCGGTCGACCGGACCGGTCGACCGCACCAAGGGCCGGTCGACCGATCCGGTCGACCGACGTGCACAGACGTGCACGTCTGTTAGGCACAGTGGACGGTCGACCGGGCCGGTCGACCGGGCCTGAGAGCTCTGCTCTCGGTTTATTTCGGTCGACCGGACCGGTCGACCGATGTTGCCCAACGGTCACATTTTTGACCGTTGGCGGTCGACCGGGCCGGTCGACCGGCAGTTGGTCAGACTGCCACATCAGCCTAACGGCTAGTTTTTCCTAGGGGCTATATATACCCCATTTCTCCATTGTTTTGGATAAGAATTTTTGAGCTAAAAATTTTCAGTTTTCTGAAGAGTTTAAAAGAGTTTTAAAAGAGTTTTTAAGTCAAAAAGATTTCATCTTATTTGTTTTTGGGTTTTTGGAAAATCAAAGAAAGCTAGGGTTTTGGGAGATTGTTTTGTTTTTCATTTTCTAACATTTACAAGTGATTTCCCAAATAGTTTTTCTTTGTTGCTGGTTTCCAAAAACACCTTGTTTCCACACTTGAGCTATCACCTATCCTAAACTATTAGGATCTTGTTTTTGTGGAAAAAGAAAGAGAAAAGAAAGAGAAGAGTTGAGGTTGTTTGTTGTAAACCTCTAAGTTGTACACCCTTATTCTTGTTGTATCCCTCTTCGGTAGAGGTGATCGGGTGATTAGTTTGTGAGCCTCTTAGGTAGAGGTGTTTGTTGTTGTTGGCTACGGGCCGTATCCCTCTTCGGTAGAGGTGGATTGTGGTTGTATAGCCTCGGTGGCTTTGTAAGGTTGAGAGAGGAGTTGGTACTCCTATAGTGGATTGGGAAATCCTACACGGTGGTGTAGGCGGGGATGTAGAGTTGGGTACTCGAACCTCGAAACAAATCTTTGTGTTAGCGTTTGATCCATTGTCTCTCTAACCCTTACTCTCTTTACTTTGTGCAAGCATCATTCATTCATTGCATACATATCTTATACATTGCTTGTGTTGTGCATATTTCATATTGCCTTGCATTTATTCATATTGCTATTCATTCTTATATGCTTGGCTTGATTGTGTGTATTTTATATTGCTTGGATTGCTTGTGTGTGTGTGCCTAACTTATACTCATCCAACAAGAGCTTCACATAGCACCTCAACCCATTTCAAGGGGAATCAAGAGGAGTTAGTCCAGAGCCTCGCAAGGGGAATTCGGCTACACTTGTTATATTGTATCAAGTTTGTGCAACATTTGCATTAGCTTCCGCATTTAGCGCACTTAGTTTGCATTTAGTTTATTAGATTAGCACTTACACCTATTCACCCCCCTCTAGGTGTTTTTCAATTGGTATCAGAGCTAGTGCTCCTGATACTTAGGCTTAACATCCTAGGAGTGATCCATTTGCTTGCTAATCTCATTTGCATTTGTTTGTTTGCACATTCATATATAGTTTACCATGGACTTCATGACCCCTCCTAGCTTTGACCCTTCCAACATTGATGTTTGGAAGTATAGGATGTCCATGTACCTAAAGACCCTAGGTTTGCATGTTTTCCTTGCGGCCACCAAGAGATGTTATCTTGGTGATTGTAATCATATAGGGGCAAATGCACAAGCCCTTGAGGCCATTAGAAGCACTTTATCTAAAGATTATCTTATGAGTGTTTCTAACCTTGATTCCGCTTTTGCCGTGTGGAAGAAGTTGACAACAACCACCAACACCTCCAAGCTTCAAGTCCAAATCCAACAAGAAGAGGAATCTAGTGGAGAATCCGAACCACAACAATGCTACATGGTCCAAGGGAATGACTCCCTTGAGGTACAATCGGAACTCAACTAGATAGTAATGATTGTGCTAGTTCTTCAAATGATTTTGTTGATCCCCATGCTTTAAATGAAGAACTATCTATTGTGTGTGAAAAATTAATTGAGAAGTATAAAATTTTGAAAAAGAAAAGTCTAGATATTGAAAAAAAATAAATGTTTGCACTCTAGACTTGATTGTGTTTTGCAAGAGAAAGTTGAGGTCTATAATGAAAGGGATTCATTGAGATCTCAATTGGAACTTGCTTTAAAAGAAAATAAATTTTTAAAGTCTAAAAATGATTGTGAAACTCTTTTGAAGAAAAATGAAAATTTGTCTTCTAAAGTTGATTTTGTTTTAAAAGAGAATGTTAATTTGAAAAATAAAATTATTTCTATTTCAAATGATCTAGATGTTTGTTTAAAGAAAAACATTGTTTTACAAAATAAGATTGATGCACATGTTTGCCATGCTAGGGTAGTATCACACACTTCACCTATTGCATGCCACACTTCTTCTTCTAAGATTAATGATGATATTTGTTTGCTTAAGAAGAAGGTTGATTGTTTGGGCTCCACTATGAGCCAATGTGCCATGAACCACTTACGGTTGGAAACCTTGGTTCGAAAGAAACAAGTTCCATCTTTTATGCATGCACACCCATCACGGCATACACATGCTCCACACGGACACCATCAACACATGTATGCTCATGTGTACTCATGTACACATTGTGGACGTAGGGGCCACCTTGCTAAATTTTGTTATGATAGATTATATACTCCTAATTTAGCAAAGAATTTTGTTTGGGTTAGGGAAGGGACTAACCCCCATGGACCCAATAAGATGTGGGTACCAAAGACCACCCCTCCTATTGTTTTTGATGTAGGTGTGGGCTCTCACATGACGTGAGAGTGATGACACCTTGGAGTGGATGCGTTCCGGACTTAAAGGAAATCAAATTGGATGCATCACTTTCAAGGGATTTGGTGGAGATGACCACCATGTTTTGGAGACAAGGAAAGTTGCTTCTTCGGTTTTGGTAACAATCCTTTACTCCCATTTATTGTTTACATGCTTTCCATGTTTTAATGTTACTAGCATGTTTTTGATGTCTATGGATTAGTATGTTCATTCCATGTTTATTAGATCCTTGACATACATGTATAGTATTTGAGACACACATGCTTATATGAACCCATATTTAGTGTTCTCACCGTTTGTTTAGCTATAATGTACATCATGAATCTAATACATGTGAATTACATAGTAATCATGTTTTGGTTT
The DNA here is from genome assembly GCA_038442645.1 of Agave tequilana. Taxonomy (NCBI): domain Eukaryota; kingdom Viridiplantae; phylum Streptophyta; class Magnoliopsida; order Asparagales; family Asparagaceae; genus Agave; species Agave tequilana. The sequence goes on along the minus strand of JAVJIF010020215.1, from coordinate 9,216 downwards.
TATCATGATGAGTTTTAGCTTGATGCTTCATGTGGTGATAACATGTTTAAATGTAGATTTTATCAAAACTTGTATTATACATGTACAAATAGTGAGCTACATTTGTTTCTTATACATTTTCACTCATGCTCATTTGTACTCACTATATGCACACGTATGAGCTAGTTTTGATGATTTGTTCATTTATACTTGTTATGACTTGAATATTTATTTAAGTGTTAGTTTTCATTAGGACTATATGTATACTTGTACATATAATGGGCCACAAATAAATCTTTATATATGTTTGGGCATGAATGCTTATTTGTACCCATTAGATGTGCTAGTATAGTCTAGTTTTGATGATTCATACATTTTAACTTGTATTCCCATTTTTGAATTTGTTTGAAAAATTATGTGTTTTCCATTTAATGTATATGTTTATTTTGCCAAACTTTAAGATATACATGTATACCCCTTGAGTCATTTGCCTTTCATGCAAATCTACTTATGGACTCATTTGTGTTTAGGGATATGTATGTATACTTAGTGTGTTGACAATACATACATATACCTTGAAATAAAATTGATTTAATGTAAAGATTTAGATTTTCATGTTTTGATGTTTTTGTCAATATTTAACTTCATGTATATGTCTATCTAGTTCAAACTAATCTTATACATATACATCTTTTTGAGCCACGTGCCTTCATGAATATACATTTAGTGGACTCGTTGAGTTTTGGATATGTATGTATATTTTAGCTTGTATTAGACATACATATGCCTTGAAGATTAAATAAGGAGTTTTATATGATTTTTCATGTTTTTGATAGAATTATGTTTTAAGGAATAATTGAGCTCAATGAAATATTTTTCATGATTATGATCTTCACATATTATTTGTACACTCATATCTATTGCTCATGTTTTGTTTCTCATGAGGTATGCTTTATTGGTTAGAGTGATGATTATCATGTGAATTTCATTTTTGTTTTATTCCTTACTTGAAGGATTTCGTGCTAGTTAACAAATTTTTCCATTTAACTAGTTGCGATATTCTTCATTTGGTAGAGTTTTTCAAACAAAACTACATTTTCAAATCTATCTTTGAAAACCCCTACCATCTAAGGGCGGTAGGATGGGAGATCATGTTCATGTATGCCCTAAATTGAAAATCTTTAAAACTTGAATTATGATTGGGTGGTAGATAATATGATGTATACACTTGAACTTATTGTTATGTCAATTGGTATCATTGAACTCCTTCAATTGGTATCATTTTGATCTTCTTGTATACTTATATATGTTTTGTATGTATGTATGCTTTAAATTCCAAGTATATCAATTTCTATTGGTATCTATCTTTCATACATATATATGTTTGTGTTTATGCTAGTGCTTGAGTTTCAATTTTGTTTAAATTGATTACTTTTAAATTATTATCAAGACTATGCATGACTTTAGTTTGTATTTCATAAAGGGGGAGAAAATATGATTTTGTATTTCAATTGGTATTTGTACTCCCACTCTTTATGATTAAAAGTTGTTATTTTGAACATATTGATATTATCTTTTCATACATATATGTGATTTTTTGTGCTTGATTTACACACGTATATCATATACTATATGTTTGCTTATCAAGATTTTGTTTTTAAAAAAAAAAAAAAAATATTTGATATGAACTTGTGCTTTGTATTGCCTATATGCAAGGAGAGCTTAACATCTCTCTTACATATAGATTCATGTTGAGTGTATTGTGTATTGAGGAGCTTAACATCTCTTCTTTACATGGTACACGTGTGTAGGGGGAGCTTCACATCTCCTCTTATGCATTACATAATATGTGTTATGTGAATTGGGGCTTGTCATCCCTTCTTCATGTAATGCATATGTGTAGGGAAGCTAACTTAGCGTCTTCCTCTTCATGAATGTATATAGCATATAACATATATTGATCCTTGTTTATTGGTATCAAGATGCTTCATTGACATATTTTTAATTGATATCATGTTTGTAGTCACCCCTTATTGATTTTGTTTTTTGTTTTAGACAAAAAGGGGAGAACATTGTTTGCATTGTTTTGATTGACAAAAAGGGGAAGAAAGATTTTTACCCCTCGTTTTATTTATGGTTTTGATTACCCCTTTGTTGATGATTGACAAAAAGGGGAGAAAGATTTATGAAGTTTTATATGCATGCTTATGTTTATGCATATATTATGTTTTAATCTCAAGAATCTCAAGAATATTAAGTTTAATTGATTTATAGAGTTTGCTTTGTAATTGTATCTAGAGCTTATTTTGTTTTGAATATTCCATTTGATATCTAGAACCATTCATTGTTTATGCATACGCATGTTTCATGTTTAATAATAATTGCATATATTTATTGTTTATCCCTATGCATGAGTTAAGGGGGAGCTTCTTTGAAGCTTAACTTTAATCCATGCATATATAACTCCATGAGTTTTGTCATCATCAAAAAGGGGGAGATTGTTGGCCCAATGGCCTTCCACTCTAGTTTTGATGATGATCAACACTCATGTAGTTATGTTTAATAATATTCTTGTGTTTCTAAGTTTCAGATCATTAACAGGATATTAGTTGGTGATTAGCTTCAACAAGGAGTTTAGAAGCTTTTCATGTTGATTCCGGTGCCAAAGCTTAAAGATCATACCTTTGCACTTGGAGGATCACGCGTTTGGGATCGAGTCTACTTGAAGATGGAAGATCGACAAGAAGACTTAGGTATCCTAGTTTAGATAGAGTTTTAGATCCATTTGTAAAGCTTAGTTTAGTTGATATGCTCAAGTGCACAAAACACACGTTTCATGATTTGGTTTTGGTTTTCATGAATAGTTTATCAAAACAAGTTTAAATTGATATATGTATAGTTGCTTCATTCTATACATGCATGCTTAATTTTTTAAACAAACTTATTTTGACTATCATATTCATGTTTTAGAAAAATCTAGTATGATAAAATACAAGTTTTGTTTATGATAAAAACAAGAGTTGGTTTTTGGTATTTCTATCATGCATATCCTTTAAACCAAAACCTTGTTATATGCTAGATATCAAAAACATAGATATTTCATTATGATTGTGTAGTGGATCATATCCATACACACTATGCTTTAATAAGATCAAAATATCTTGTTTGTACTTTGTGAAGTTATGAAAAACAAAAGTTTTAGAAAAACATATTTTTAGAAAAACAGTTTTTATTGTGATTAAAACTATTTAGTGGATTTACTGTGAATTTATGGGATTTTTATTGAGTGAAAAGACCTATTTTCAAATCCCGTATCTGTGCAGTTCTGCACTGTGCCTGCCAGGCCAGTTCGGTCGACCGGACCGGTCGACCGCACCAAGGGCCGGTCGACCGATCCGGTCGACCGACGTGCACAGACGTGCACGTCTGTTAGGCACAGTGGACGGTCGACCGGGCCTGAGAGCTCTGCTCTCGGTTTATTTCGGTCGACCGGACCGGTCGACCGATGTTGCCCAACGGTCACATTTTTGACCGTTGGCGGTCGACCGGGCCGGTCGACCGGCAGTTGGTCAGACTGCCACATCAGCCTAACGGCTAGTTTTTCCTAGGGGCTATATATACCCCATTTCTCCATTGTTTTGGATAAGAATTTTTGAGCTAAAAATTTTCAGTTTTCTGAAGAGTTTAAAAGAGTTTTTAAAAGAGTTTTTAAGTCAAAAAGATTTCATCTTATTTGTTTTTGGGTTTTTGGAAAATCAAAGAAAGCTAGGGTTTTTGGGAGATTGTTTTGTTTTTCATTTTCTAACATTTACAAGTGATTTCCCAAATATTTTTCTTTTGTTGCTGGTTTCCAAAAACACCTTGTTTCCACACTTGAGCTATCACCTATCCTAAACTATTAGGATCTTGTTTTTGTGGAAAAAGAAAAGAGAAAAAGAAAGAGAAGAGTTTGAGGTTGTTTGTTGTAAACCTCTAAGTTGTACACCCTTATTCTTGTTGTATCCCTCTTCGGTAGAGGTGATCGGGTGATTAGTTTGTGAGCCTCTTAGGTAGAGGTGTTTGTTGTTGTTGGCTACGGGCCGTATCCCTCTTCGGTAGAGGTGGATTGTGGTTGTATAGCCTCGGTGGCTTTGTAAGGTTGAGAGAGGAGTTTGGTACTCCTATAGTGGATTGGGAAATCCTACACGGTGGTGTAGGCGGGGATGTAGAGTTGGGTACTCGAACCTCGAAACAAATCTTTGTGTTAGCGTTTGATCCTTTGTCTCTCTAACCCTTACTCTCTTTACTTTGTGCAAGCATCATTCATTCATTGCATACATATCTTATACATTGCTTGTGTTGTGCATATTTCATATTGCCTTGCATTTATTCATATTGCTATTCATTCTTATATGCTTGGCTTGATTGTGTGTATTTTATATTGCTTGGATTGCTTGTGTGTGTGTGCCTAACTTATACTCATCCAACAAGAGCTTCACATAGCACCTCAACCCATTTCAAGGGGAATCAAGAGGAGTTAGTCCAGAGCCTCGCAAGGGGAATTCGGCTACACTTGTTGTATTGTATCAAGTTTGTGCAACATTTGCATTAGCTTCCGCATTTAGCGCACTTAGTTTGCATTTAGTTTATTAGATTAGCACTTACACCTATTCACCCCCCCTCTAGGTGTTTTTTCAATTGGTATCAGAGCTAGTGCTCCTGATACTTAGGCTTAACATCCTAGGAGTGATCCATTTGCTTGCTAATCTCATTTGCATTTGTTTGTTTGCACATTCATATATAGTTTACCATGGACTTCATGACCCCTCCTAGCTTTGACCCTTCCAACATTGATGTTTGGAAGTATAGGATGTCCATGTACCTAAAGACCCTAGGTTTGCATGTTTTCCTTGCGCGCCACCAAGAGATGTTATCTTGGTGATTGTAATCATATAGGGGCAAATGCACAAGCCCTTGAGGCCATTAGAAGCACTTTATCTAAAGATTATCTTATGAGTGTTTCTAACCTTGATTCCGCTTTTGCCGTGTGGAAGAAGTTGACAACAACCACCAACACCTCCAAGCTTCAAGTCCAAATCCAACAAGAAGAGGAATCTAGTGTAGAATCCGAACCACAACAATGCTACATGGTCCAAGGGAATGACTCCCTTGAGGTACAATCGGAAACTCAACTAGATAGTAATGATTGTGCTAGTTCTTCAAATGATTTTGTTGATCCCCATGCTTTAAATGAAGAACTATCTATTGTGTGTGAAAAATTAATTGAGAAGTATAAAATTTTGAAAAGAAAAGTCTAGATATTGAAAAAGAAAATAAATGTTTGCACTCTAGACTTGATTGTGTTTTGCAAGAGAAAGTTGAGGTCTATAATGAAAGGGATTCATTGAGATCTCAATTGGAACTTGCTTTAAAAGAAAATAAATTTTAAAGTCTAAAAATGATTGTGAAACTCTTTTGAAGAAAAATGAAAATTTGTCTTCTAAAGTTGATTTTGTTTTAAAAGAGAATGTTAATTTGAAAAATAAAATTATTTCTATTTCAAATGATCTAGATGTTTGTTTAAAGAAAACATTGTTTTGCAAAATAAGATTGATGCACATGTTTGCCATGCTAGGGTAGTATCACACACTTCACCTATTGCATGCCACACTTCTTCTTCTAAGATTAATGATGATATTTGTTTGCTTAAGAAGAAGGTTGATTGTTTGGGCTCCACTATGAGCCAATGTGCCATGAACCACTCACGGTTGGAACCTTGGTTCGAAAGAACAAGTTCCATCTTTTATGCATGCACACCCATCACGGCATACACATGCTCCACACGGACACCATCAACACATGTATGCTCATGTGTACTCATGTACACATTGTGGACGTAGGGGCCACCTTGCTAAATTTTGTTATGATAGATTATATACTCCTAATTTAGCAAAGAATTTTGTTTGGGTTAGGGAAGGGACTAACCCCCATGGACCCAATAAGATGTGGTACCAAAGACCACCCCTCCTATTGTTTTTGATGTAGGTGTGCTCTCACATGACGTGAGAGTGATGACACCTTGGAGTGGATGCGTTCCGGACTTAAAGGAAATCAATTGGATGCATCACTTTCAAGGGAAGATTTGGTGGAGATGACCACCATGTTTTGGAGACAAGGAAAGTTGCTTCTTCGGTTTTGGTAACAATCCTTTACTCCCATTTATTGTTTACATGCTTTCCATGTTTTAATGTTACTAGCATGTTTTTGATGTCTATGGATTAGTATGTTCATTCCATGTTTATTAGATCCTTGACATACATGTATAGTATTTGAGACACACATGCTTATATGAACCCATATTTAGTGTTCTCACCGTTTGTTTAGCTATAATGTACATCATGAATCTAATACATGTGAATTTACATAGTAATCATGTTTTGGTTTTATCATGATGAGTTTTAGCTTGATGCTTCATGTGGTGATAACATGTTTAAATGTAGATTTTATCAAAACTTGTATTATACATGTACAAATAGTGAGCTACATTTGTTTCTTATACATTTTCACTTCATGCTCATTTGTACTCACTATATGCACACGTATGAGCTAGTTTTGATGATTTGTTCATTTATACTTGTTATGACTTGAATATTTATTTAAGTGTTAGTTTTCATTAGGACTATATGTATACTTGTACATATAATGGGCCACAAATAAATCTTTATATATGTTTGGGCATGAATGCTTATTTGTACCCATTAGATGTGCTAGTATAGTCTAGTTTTGATGATTCATACATTTTAAACTTGTATTCCCATTTTTGAATTTGTTTGAAAAATTATGTGTTTTCCATTTCATGTATATGTTTATTTTGCCAAACTTTAAGATATACATGTATACCCCTTGAGTCATTTGCCTTTCATGCAAATCTACTTATGGACTCATTTGTGTTTAGGGATGTATGTATACTTAGTGTGTTGACAATACATACATATACCTTGAAATAAAATTGATTTAATGTAAAGATTTAGATTTTCATGTTTTGATGTTTTTGTGTCAATATTTAACTTCATGTATATGTCTATCTAGTTCAAACTAATCTTATACATATACATCTTTTTGAGCCACGTGCCTTCATGAATATACATTTAGTGGACTCGTTGAGTTTGGATATGTATGTATATTTTAGCTTGTATTAGACATACATATGCCTTGAAGATTAAATAAGGAGTTTTATATGATTTTTCATGTTTTTGATAGAATTATGTTTTAAGGAATAATTGAGCTCAATGAAATATTTTTCATGATTATGATCTTCACATATTATTTGTACACTCATATCTATTGCTCATGTTTTGTTTCTCATGAGGTATGCTTTATTGTTAGAGTGATGATTATCATGTGATTTCATTTTTTGTTTTATTCCTTACTTGAAGGATTTCGTGCTAGTTAACAAATTTTTCCATTTAACTAGTTGCGATATTCTTCATTTGGTAGAGTTTTTCAACAAACTACATTTTCAAATCTATCTTTGAAAACCCCTACCATCTAAGGGCGGTAGGATGGGAGATCATGTTCATGTATGCCCTAAATTGAAAATCTTTAAAACTTGAATTATGATTGGGTGGTAGATATATGATGTATACACTTGAACTTATTGTTATGTCAATTGGTATCATTGAACTCCTTCATTGGTATCATTTTGATCTTCTTGTATACTTATATATGTTTTGTATGTATGTATGCTTTAAATTCCAAGTATATCAATTTCTATTGGTATCTATCTTTCATACATATATATGTTTGTGTTTATGCTAGTGCTTGAGTTTCAATTTTGTTTAAATTGATTACTTTTAAATTATTATCAAGACTATGCATGACTTTAGTTTGTATTTCATAAAGGGGAGAAAATATGATTTTGTATTTCAATTGGTATTTGTACTCCCACTCTTTATGATTAAAGTTGTTATTTTGAACATATTGATATTATCTTTTCATACATTATGTGATTTTTTTTGTGCTTGATTTACACACGTATATCATATACTATATGTTTGCTTATCAAGATTTTGTTTTTAAAAAAAAAAAAAAAATATTTGATATGAACTTGTTGCTTTGTATTGCCTATATGCAAGGAGAGCTTAACATCTCTCTTACATATAGATTCATGTTGAGTGTATTGTGTATTGAGGCTTAACATCTCTTCTTTACATGGTACACGTGTGTAGGGGGAGCTTCACATCTCCTCTTATGCATTACATAATATGTGTTATGTGAATTGGGGCTTGTCATCCCTTCTTCATGTAATGCATATGTGTAGGGAAGCTAACTTAGCGTCTTCCTCTTCATGAATGTATATAACATATAACATATATTGATCCTTGTTTATTGGTATCAAGATGCTTCATTGACATATTTTTAATTGATATCATGTTTGTAGTCACCCCTTATTGATTTTGTTTTTTGTTTTAGACAAAAAGGGGGAGAACATTGTTTGCATTGTTTTGATTGACAAAAGGGGAAGAAAGATTTTTACCCCTCGTTTTATTTATGGTTTTGATTACCCCTTTGTTGATGATTGACAAAAAGGGGAGAAAGATTTATGAAGTTTTATATGCATGCTTATGTTTATGCATATATTATGTTTTAATCTCAAGAATCTCAAGAATATTAAGTTTAATTGATTTATAGAGTTTGCTTTGTAATTGGTATCTAGAGCTTATTTTGTTTTGAATATTCCATTTGATATCTAGAACCATTCATTGTTTATGCATACGCATGTTTCATGTTTAATAATAATTGCATATATTTATTGTTTATCCCTATGCATGAGTTAAGGGGAGCTTCTTTGAAGCTTAACTTTAATCCATGCATATATAACTCCATGAGTTTTGTCATCATCAAAAAGGGGGAGATTGTTGGCCCAATGGCCTTCCACTCTAGTTTTGATGATGATGATCAACACTCATGTAGTTATGTTTACTAATATTCTTGTGTTTCTAAGTTTCAGATCATTAACAGGATATTAGTTGGTGATTAGCTTCAACAAGGAGTTTAGAAGCTTTTCATGTTGATTCCGGTGCCAAAGCTTAAAGATCATACCTTTGCACTTGAGGATCACGCGTTTGGGATCGAGTCTACTTGAAGATGGAAGATCGACAAGAAGACTTAGGTATCCTAGTTTAGATAGAGTTTTAGATCCATTTGTAAAGCTTAGTTTAGTTGATATGCTCAAGTGCACAAACACACACGTTTCAT
>JAVJIF010020214.1:0-81995 GCA_038442645.1 Agave tequilana | reverse complement strand
TACTCCTAAGATCGACGTTTACGAAATTTAATCAGTCTTGCAAAGAAAATATTGTAAAGCAAACTAGAAATACCTAGATACAAGAGTAATAAAAAAGAAACATGAGGATTTAATGTGATCATATGACGAAAAGCCACATCAACAGCTAGAAGCTCGCTGATAACCTTGTTGAAGAAGTTTATATGCTCCAACACCGCTGTCCCTCATTCATACATAGTCCATATAATTGTTTCGTGAGATACAGCTTGTTGGAGAGGCTTTTCATCATACACAACGTCTCTAACTTTGACTATAATCCTGTAGCCGTATCTTCATCATCACATTATACATCACTTCGTCTGTGAGATATAGTTGGATCGTGCTTGCCGCCTTTAAATCCATCTTTCCCAATTCTCGTTTGACGTACCTGCAAGTTTTGCGACTGACGTTGCAAGGTCTTGTGAAGACCCTATCCCTCTTTTTCATAAGCCGAAGTTTTCTTTGCCATTGAACTTCTTGACCTCGAATTTGTCATAGAATCTATCTTCAACATATCGCCCTTTGTCAACCTTTAACTTTGATACCAATTGTTGTGACTAAAACTGATATTCTACGATACCAATTGTTACTCCTAGGATCGACGTTTGCGAAACTTGACAATATGATCAATTCTTGCAAAAGAAAACTATTTGTAAAGCAAACTAACACATACCTAGATAAAAGAGTAATAAGAAAGAACACGAGAATTTAATGTGGTTCGGCCCAAACTTTACCTACGTCCACGTGGAGAGAACGTGGAGAGCTTTATTATTAACTTGGTACAAAGAGATCTAACCTTCCTCTTGATGCGACAATAGTATTCACCTTCCTCCTTAATCTAGACTTAGATTTCAAGAGTATTAGCTTATTTCTATGCACCTTCACCTTACTCCTCTCTTTGCTTGGCTTCTTTCTTATCTCTTGGTGTTCTCCACCTTTCTTCTCCTTGAGAACAGCTTGGTTGAGGCAATTACAATGCTTGGTTCCAACTTTTATTTATAAGATTTTATAATACAACTCGTATTTAGACTTTGAGATGATCTTGACATTTTGATAGTTGAAGAATCTTAATCAATTTTTTTAGGAATTGATCTCCTTGATTTAGAAGGATTCTAGACCCTTTAATCTTTAAAAATAAACCTTTATTGAATAGAAATTAATCCAATTCGTCTCCTAACATATAAGAAAACTTAAAGAAAACTACTTCACCTTGATTTGCTTCTTCTGTTTCAAGTCATCGTTTCTCCAACTCAATTGGATTTTCTTGGATCATCATCTCCTTGAAAATAAGGCAAAATATTAACACATGTTGGGTGTGTCATTGAAAACATTTTTAGGGGTGGCGATTTTCTTTTGGATCCAGTGTGATATCACTAGTTTTGACGCGAGTTTGCATCCGGAATATTGTTCTGGATTGTGAATTCATGTCCAGAATATATCTCCTGGTTTCTTTCCTAAAGTCTGGTTCCTTGGTTCAAACATGTGCAATTATGCGAGGGGTTTCAAAACAAACCCATTCCAATAAATATACACCCCTTTTCTATCAATTTTACATGCTTTCCATTAGTTGCTTATCGAATGGAATAAAAAGTTATATTCTTGTTACAGGGAAATTTGGAGCACTGTTTGCCTCCATACCATTTACAATCTTCGTGGCAGTCTACTGCATTCTATTTGGCCTTGTCGGTAGAGTTCTCTTCGCTTCTCCACTTTGCATAATGATGCTGCCTTCACTTTACATAATAAACCTTCCTCTCTTGTTCCTACAGCCGTGGTAGGATTGTCCTTCTTGCAGTTCACCAACATGAACTCCATGCGCAACCTCTTCATCGTTGGTGTCTCCAATTCCTTGGCCTATCCATCCCCCAATATTTCTTTAGCTACAGCACTAGCCCAGGCACCGAAGAATCATGTTACATGAAACTCCTCTTTGCTAACTCTAGCACTACATTGCAGTTTAACGACTACATAAACACGATCTTCTCCTCTTCTGCAACTGTCACGACTTCAAAGAGACAGTGAGAGAGAAAGGGATGCGTTGGTGGGTCAGGTTCTGGACGTTTAAAGGAGACAGCCGGAACGAGGAGTTCTACACCCTCCCCTTCAACCTCAACCTTTTCTTCCTGCCATATTGATCTTTTGGCAAAGCTTTAAAAAGTATGCAGAAATGAGATTGAAGGGGGTTGAGTTGAGACTCAGATTGTTGAGCAGAGATTCATAAGGGTGCAATGCAGTGTGCACCTAAATTTGTAGGAGAGCTGCTTTGAATTATTTTTAATGTGTATATAGAATTATTTGAATTGTTTGTCTTTTAGACAATAAAACCAGTTCTTTTTTCACTTAGGTGATTGAGTTTGATTTATTCTTGAGCATTAGAATCCCCTGGTTTGAAATACAATTTAGTATGACAATGATTTACTTGAATGGAGATGGTGATTAATTACATAAACTAGGAGCAAACTTTAGATAATATAAGATTACATGAAGTCTGCAATATTCTAAAAAAAGATTACATGGAGTTAGCATCTTAGTGCCCATCGGATGACTTGTCATGACAATCTCAACACGGAATGATATCGATCATACGAGCAGACAAGAGGAAAAATCATACACACAAGCACACAAGAGAAAAAATCATACAAATAAGAAGACGGCATTAAGATTTAGCGTGATTTAGCCGCCCAACTTTGATGTTCATTCACATGACACAATAAAGAGAAATCCACTACGAACAGAGAAGCACAAGAATCATAAAAGAGAACCACTTATATCTCTAAGCTAATCAACATCTCCTTGTCACATAACTCACATCTCTTTATCTTCCTCAAGCCATCAAGCTACTTTTTACATACACAATGAATATTTATATAGTACTACATTATAAACTCTAGCACTACTCATTAACTAGTAACAACTCACATCACTAAATAGCCGGTACAAAATCACATTGATGTCAAGCCGGAAATGAGACACAACCTTGACATTTCCATCATCATCTTCATTGTTGTTCTTGACAACTAAATAATATTGGCCCAAGGGCCCACATGACATAAATCCGACATTAATATCACATCGGATATGAGACGCAATCCCAACATCTTCATCATGTCTTCTTTGCTTTACACCCGCTATGTATCTGGCTAATAACTAAATGAGAATCTCTCAAGTCACATAGCTTCCTAGCCTTAGCAACTCAAGCCAATTCACCCCTTACACACCCCATTGTTGGAGGCCTTGAGATTAGTGAGTCATAGCTACATTGGTTTCCACGCCAAATGGGATATAAGGTCTCATGTTGAAGACTAAATTATGATTTTTGTTTTTAGAAGGGTTTTTGATATATATATATATATATATATATATATATATATATATATATATATATAGACTTGTATCCTTTCAAAAGGATTTGATCCCGGATCCTTCCCACTCAAATTCAACCCTCCAACATTCGAATACAAGATCCACTCCGTTGAAGTTGATCTATACTATTTCAAGTATCTATAAACCAAAAATCAAGTGTTTTAAATACTTTTTGCCCATCCATCAAGCGACGCAAAATGGACGGCCGAAAGTAGTGAGTTGGGTAGATCTATGTCTTTAGACATACAAATTCTCGATCCGGCCATTTCATTATGATCTAAACATTTAAAAACCCCTATAAACTAATTTTTGTTAGATTTCAAATGTTCTACACCGTAAACTAACCAACTCACTATTTAGGCCGTCCGTTTTTCCCCTACTTGATGGATGGGCAAAAAGTATTTAAAACACTTGATTTTTGGTTTATAGATACTTGAAATAGTATAGATCAACTTCAACGGAGTGGATCTTGTATTCGAATGTTGGAGGGTTGAATTTGAGTGGGAAGGATTCGGGATTTGATCAAATCCTTTTGAAAGGATACAAGTCTATATATATATATATATATATATATATATATATATATATATATATATATATATATTATATATATATATTATATATATATATATATATATATATAGGGAGCTGATCCTCTAAGGACGGTTCTCACGGATTTCTGCGAGAACTTTCACGTGGGTCGTCGGATCTGATAGATCAAATCAAATAAAACTATATCTCTATCAGATCCGACGGCCGACGTGAAAGTTCTCACATGAATTCGTGAGAACCGTTCTTAGGGGATCAACTCACTATATATATATATATATATATATATATATATATATATATATATATATATATATATATATATATATCATCAAATTGTTCTCATTTAGAAAAATAATTCTTAAATTATTGATATTGTGAGTAAAAGAGAATATTCAGTTTGATTCTGTGAAGGTGCATAATTCTCTTTAAAATGACTAAATTATTCTTATTTAAATTATTAAACTATTACATCCAACTTAAGCATATACACTAATATTTTCTTCTACCGATTTGTCCTTCTTCTTCACTTCTCTCTCTCTCTCTCTCTCACATCGAACGCGACTTATTTTATTTATTTATTATCAAAAAACTCACATCAAATCATTTGCACACGTGCTCCCTTAAGAAATTTGAGAAAATGTTCAAGAAAACTTTTGAGTAAGGTTTGAGAGAAAAATTGAATGAATTTTAGGTTTAAGGGCATTGAGAGAGCTAAATGTAGGGATTTGTGCAAACAAATAGTCCCACGTCGGCAAAACATGCGAATGATCTTACGTATATAAGGATTTGAGTAACTTTACTTGAAAGGCTAATCTTTTAGGATGATGTCTAGTCCTTGCAAATGGTATCAGAGCCATCGACCCCACGTAAAACGTATCGTTCCCCAACGCGATAAAAGAGGAACTTAATTGTGTGTGGGTATTGTTCGACCCCACATAAAACGTAATTTAAATTTGATAAAATTTAAATTAGATCATGCAAGAATAATAACAAAAACGGAGTTGAAGAAGAGAAGAAGAGAGGAGGACATAATTAAGGTCTTCTTTCATTTAAAAAAAATATATATAATTGAAGGGGTTAATTTTTAAAATGTAGAAGATTAAGAAGAAAATTGACAATATTAATCATTTGCAAGTACTTTTCTAGATATAAAAGATTTACAGAGTATATTTAAAAGTTTTTTTTTAAATAAAATAAAATAAAATAAAATAAAAGAGGAGTAGTGTACATGGCTGAACCTTTGGGTTGAACCGTACTGGAAATAGGCCTCATATCATGTGATACTACATTTTGGTTTGAACCGTTGACAGCCCGTCACAAGCTGAGATATCCGCTGCCTGGACCAAACACGAAACATCCATTGCCTCTCGGAGATCAAACGTACGATCCTGTGACGACATTTCCTTAGGTGGGCCCCACATCCACACCTCTTCTGCAACCCTCTGCATCGACTTTCACCGTCCTTGTCTCCCTCGCTTCACTGCAATGCAGAGGCTTTTTAGCTCCCGTAGCGTTTTTGTCTCTGGTCCTCTTCCTTTTTTTCTTTCTATAATCCTCCGCCTTCTTTTCTCGTAAGCCAACACAATTACTTATTTGCTTTCTTCCTCACTTCTTTTTCAGATTTTCTTATATTTACCTCCTCAAAATTTTTATATTTTTAAAATTACTTCTCAAAATATCATAATTGCTAACCCCCAATTCTTTAAATATTTGCTAATTTGCCTCCACCGTCAGTGAAACAAAATGCAATATTCTTTATTTTTCTTTTATTATTTAGTAAAATCACTGAAATATCCTATTCTCTATTTTTCTAACTTAAAAATCCAAGTTTTTTTGAGAATTAAAGAAGTAGAAGAAAGAGAAGAGAAACTAGAGAGGGGGGAGAGGAATGAAGGAAGGGGTAATGGGTTTGTGGGAGCTGACCAGATTGATCTCGACACCTTAGATGAGCAGCTGAGAGAGGCACGTCACAAGGGTCTGAACACTTGAAAAGAAAGGTAATCTGATAATCTTCCTTTTAAACTATTTATTTTCTAACCGTAGCTGATGGTGAGAAAAATTTAATTGTTTTTAAAGAATTTAGAGGTAAATTAGCAATTATAATATTTTGGAGGTTATTTTTAGAAATATAAAGATTCAAAAAGTAAATATAAGAAAAGCCCTTCTTTTTATCTATTTATTATTACCCCTTTTCGCTTGCAAAGCAAACTAACACAGCCTGTTATTTGGCCAGAAAGTGGAGAAAAAGTGAGCCCCATGCCAGTTTTCTCAGCATTTACAAATACATTTTTGTTTGAAAAATCAGAAAACCAGAAAAGGGGCGCTGGCATCATCCAAATGTCAGCGATTTCCCCAATTCTCTCTCTGCAAAAAAAGCAAAAAATGGGTGAAAAATGACAACATGAGGCCCATCAACAAATTTTCTAAAACTGATTGAGTGAGTCTCACTGTCAGTTTTTTCAAAAAATTTTCCCAACGAAACGGGTCATGAACCAGCCAACCACCACATTTAAATACACTTACATGTAACTCCTTAAATATTATGTTCTTGTTGGAATTCAAAATAAGTGGAACAAATTCAAAATTACAAATAGAAAATTTAGAGAGGCATAATCTGAATAAATCCCGTTACTTTAAAAATTCTATTTCCCCTCCATCGAAGTCCCGTCACCTTAACACCACCATTACTCTCTGTCTCTCTCTCTCTGTTCCTCCTCCTCCTCCAAAAACCCTAGTGAGATCTCTCGGGTTAGGGTATCCAAAATGGAAGGAGACGAGAGGAGAGAAGAGGCCGTCGCCCTCCTCGTCATCATTGTCCTCGCCGTCCTCGCCCTCTCCTCCCTCCTCGTCGCCTTCAGTTACTACTGCTACATCCGCTCCAAAGTCTCCAAGCACCGCAAATCCCTCAAATCTGTGGACCAGTCTGCAAATGACCTCCGAGACCTTGAGCAAGGGCAAGCCCCAGCACCTCCCAGTGGCGGGAAAATGGAGGCGGCGGCCACGGTCGTCAATGAGAGAGGTGTGCAGGTGTTCAGCTACAAGCAGCTGCATTCGGCCACCGGCGGGTTTGGGAAGGGGAATGTGATCGGCCATGGAGCTTTGGGTCGGTCTACAAGGGGGTTTTGGGAGATGGGAGGAAAATCGCGGTGAAGCTGATGGATCAAGCGGGAAGCAGGGGGAAGAAGAGTTCAAGATGGAGGTCTGGTTCTTGATAGCTTAATTCTTGATGTTTTGAGCAGGAAAGATTTGATCTTTTTTTTTTTTCTTTTCTTGGTTGTGGGTTTGGATGTTTTGATTTGCATTGCAGGTGGAGTTGTTGACGAGGCCGGTCACCGTATCTTCTTGGGTTGATTGGATATTGCTCGGATAGTTGTCATAGGATGCTGGTCTATGAGTACATGGCAAATGGAGGGCTGCAGGAACATTTGTATCCTACTAGTGGTATGCAAGATTTTGCCTTTTGATGATTCTTTTTCCTTTTTCTTTTTCTTGATTCTTGTTGTTGTGTGTGAATTAGTAGTGTTGTGAATGTTATATGTTCAAAATGAGATTAACGCCTCAGGTTTTCCACCACGTTTTGTTCTGTTTTGTTTAGTTGTAATAATTGTAAACTAGGAGTTTGTGGCAATATTAGTTTTTAGTGAATAACATGAGTAACGAATGTTCTAGAAATTAATTAATGAGGTTATAAATGTGCTTTGTGTTGTATAGGTACTTCACCAAGAGTTTGAAGTTGATTGGGTGGGTCAAAAATATATACTAGTATATCGCTTTGTCGGCGGTGGACACCGACCGACAGAGCGGCAGAGACAGAAGTTTTTTTTTTTTTTTTTTTTGGGGGGGGGGGGGGGTGAGGAGGGAGGAAGGGGAGGGTCTCTCTCTCTCTCTTCTCTCTCGCGCGCGCGCCGCGACTGAAGACAGACGAATAAAATTCATGAAGGAGTCACGGAGAAAACCTTCATTCGGTTGGTTTTGATTAAGCAATCTCAACACATTTTAGCTAGATTAAAAGCAAATGCTTTAAATGATAAGAAAATATCGTTGAAAAGGTATTATCTGTCTACAATGGTCACAAAAGTCTGTTGGTACCAAAAGATCTCATATAGGGATATAACTTATAATCCGTCTAAATTTCTATCTGTGAGAGCCTTAAAGCTTACCATCTTCTTTGTTTACCAACATCCCCTGCATAATTGATAACTATAAAATTTAGAACACTACCTCAAAGGGGCAAAGTTAACCATATGTTGAAGAATTAGCTTTTCCTCTTTCAGATTTCTTAATGGACCAAGTATAAGCGTGCTTTTCGCATTCATCAATATCTTATTTTGCACCGCACATAAAAGGTAGAGAGAAATGAACTTGGGCATAAAACAACACTCACACTCATGATGGCAAGCTTAAAAACTTATTTTCTTTGAGATGTTTATATACTTGTTTTTACCTAGACTAACATCATTGTCATGCAAACTCCATGTTACACTACATATCATAAGGCATCTATTGTGGAAATTAAATGAAAGTGCATAGTTACAGTCATTACTATAGTTTTCATCTATACCCCATTCCCTATCACCATGTCTTCACCTTTTCTTCAGTACAAGATGAGTCACGATTGAAATTGCTTTGTATCACTAATATCCACAAATTAAATGCTCAAGCTTGAGTTGAGGGCTATTTTTCTTGGTTTCTCCCCCAGAACCCCCCCCCCCCCCCCCCCCCCCCCCCCCCCCCCCCCCCCCCCCCCCCTCCCCACCAAAAAAAAAAAAAAAAATCAATTTCATAGTTAAGTCGTCCAAAAAAAAAACTACCTGAACTTTTAATTAAGTATAAAAAAATTACCTTGAATTTTTAATTAAGCTATTGAAAAATATCAAAATTAATATAGTTCACAGCGGTTTTTTGGGATTTTGTAAGTTGAAGGGGGGTTCTTAGGACAACCGTAAAAGTTTAAAGGAGGTATTAAGAAATTTAGCCTTCAGTTGAGTCTACCTCTAAGTGACATCCCTGTCCAAGCAATCTTTTTTTTTTTTGCGCATCAAGATGATACTTTAATTCTCAATTAAATACTCTATTGGTCCATTATCAACTCAACAACAACAACAACAACAACAACAACAATTAAGCCATTTGTCTCAAGTATTTGGGGTAGGCTACATGAACCAAAAGAGAATTGCACCGGATCGGGCACATGGATCAGCTTTCTCCACTTAATCCTATCGAGCAATATGCCTATCTAAATTATACCTCAGTATCCAAATTACTTATCTCATAATCTAAAGTTCTGCAACTTATTAACAATTTTTGTTCTTAAGTTTAAACACTAGATTGTGTTTCTCGCTAAATATTGGACTTTAAATTGGAGCACTTCTGAATTTAGGACTTAATTTAGCTTGTTACTTGGTTGCTTCCGTGTTCCACTATGTCTTGGCATGGACGTGGCATGACTGTTTTGAGTGGTCCAAGCTCATATCTTCATCATGGAGGCATGTAAACGACTCAATAATCAGTGGACCAAATTGGTCTATGTGTATGCATGCAACTATATATTACACTTAACAAAAAGACCCTTGATTTCTTTACTATTACTGTACATTTCTTACATCTGGACAAGTTGCTTAATGTTCACATAAACCTGAACCTATCTGGATTCCCTCACTAGCATATTTGTACCAAGACCCTTTCTTTTATGTTTGGGCCAGATCCACTCATACTATTCTAGGTCGGGAAGAATTTGGGTCGGTTCTTGAGTCGAAGTGTCACCTTGAGTTCTGCAAGTAAAATAATATGTATTAACTTTGACATCCTATTTATCTAATCTCAACTCAAACAGGAGCGAAGGATGAGGGATCTCTCTTGTTGCATGAATTCAAATTACTTAACTAGTAAGGTTGGTTTTGCTATGAGCATGTGCAGTGTTTTAAATATCGGATATGGGAGATATACTGATCGACAAAATTATATACCGGATACCAGATATCAGGTGATATATCGCGATATAGTACTAACACCGGTTGATATATCAATAGTTAATACATATAAGATATTATTAAAAAAAATAGTTATTATCCAAACATCATATAAAAACATCATTGAAATACCTCAATTAACACAGAATAAAATAAAATGATCTCTCAAGTAAAAAATAATTATCCAAATAAGTAACTATATTGGCCGATATATCGGATATTTCATTTCGGATATCGACCGATATATCGACCACGTGGCGATATATCGGCCCATATCGGTCCAAAACGATATCCGGTAAATTTTTGCACTTATCGTATCGTTTTGGATAAAATACCGATATATCGGCCGATATTTAAAACAATGAGCACATGTTCTTTGGGTTCCTTTTGTAGACCTTGAGGCCCCTCCGCTTCCTAAAGTTACTTGGTAACGATTTAGCACCATTTCTTAGAGGAATGTTGTCTATTCAGTTTTTTCTATTTGAGTGGAGTTCCACAAACACCTAATATAAAAAGAAGGTTAGTTGATTGATTTTTCAAATTTCATACTCGTGCTGAGATCTAATACTCTGTTGCACTCATCATAACTAAATCTCATACATCTCCCATGATGCGGAAGAAGGTTAGTTGATTGATTTCCATATCCAATGGGAGGCTTATTATCATTCTTCACTAATTAACTGCATAAGTCCAACATCCAATGTTCGTTTAAGCTGGTTCAATTTACCTTCCATGAGCTGCAATTTCATCTTTGGTTTGCGCCTCTTGTTTTCTGAACCTACATCACAAGTCCTAGTCCTTCCTTATTGCGTACTTTTTAGATATTACCCATACCAGTAGAATTTTAGTTAGCTTTGACCACGTAAATCTCATTTGTTTTAACACCTAAAGCTCCTCTGTTACACCCCTAAATGGATCATCTTAGACCCTATGTTTTTTATATTGAAAATGGGGGTTAGATAGAAATGGCCTAGGCTGGCTCCAAGAGAATTTATAGTACGTGGATATCTTGAATAGGACTCTGAGCCGTGCATGCGCCTAAAAATTTATGCTTATTATTTTATGTCGTGTATGGGCTCACCTCCACTTGGCACGAGCTAAAGCACGACCCAAATGTGACAAGAATTAAAGGCTCAATTATAGGCTCAAATAAGAGCACACTTATTAAAATTATTAAACGAAAAAACTCTCTATAACCTTGATTATTACTAACTATTTAAAGTTTTAACATTGAAAGTAAGTAATTAATAATCTTAAAAATTATTAAAATAACCAGGACACAGAGAGGTAGTTCAAATTGGGCACGGATTCGTCTGTTTGTACGAGCATGAACAAAAGCACAGAAGGCCAACTCATTATTTATGTGGGTCCGTAGTACATAGATATGTAATATTAGGCCCACACAGTACTTGGATCGTTCCTGGACCTAGCAAATTTTTGTATGGGCTTATGCCTGGGCATGGCTAAGCACGACGCAACACAACCCACTTCCAATCCTAGGTTTTACTGCAATTTCTAGTTGCTTGGTTTGTTTGTTTTTGCCCCCCAAAAAAGAAGATGACATGTTAGGAATGCTGATTTGTTCCTTTGGTTTCTGTTAACACAAGAATTTGATTACCATCCAGCTCTGGCATGTGAATATGAACTTGTTGCTTGGATTTTTGTTAGTAATCTTGTCTTTGACTTTTGTAAGCATGTCTGTTGTGAAACAATGTTGAACGGCATTGAATGTTAAAAACTTGAAATTTATTTTCCTATTGGGTATCACATGATTAGTTATTAAGTTTAATTATTAGTTGTTACTTTTTTGTACATAGATGTATTTGATTAACTTTTGAATTATGAGTTTATGATGGATTTGGTAGTTGCTTCATGATTGAATTATGATTCTATAATTTTTTTCGTAGTATGTGCACCTATATACTTGTACAGTTATATATTTAAATATTAAATATTTAATTGCCGTCTCCACATAGTATCCATTTCGGCGGTTTTTTAGATTTTGCATACCTGCATATTTATATTGTATTCTATGGTGTCTGGTACTCACATCCCTATCTGTGCGACCAAGTTCAATATGTGAAACTATATCAAAATTGTGTGCAGTTTTATGCTTGCATAAGTTTTTTGGGGACAACAAAATACTCATCCATGTTTTCTAAATGCCACTATCAACATGTTCCAAAAATGACATTAAAATATGAAGTCATTCATTATATATAGTTGATGTGAAAAGGTACATTCCATATGCCTAATACTTTTTCTTTTAGGAGGTATTATATTTTCATCAACTTATCTTGGAAAAAAAAATGAAGAACGCATGAAACATTGTTGTGATTGTGAAAAAGTATTGGTAATACATTCATATAAATATGCTGCACTAGTCTACTTCTTCAGGTTCTCAAGGTGGTTTTTCAAAGTTGAGCTGGGAGATGAGGATGAAAATAGCTCTTGAAGCTGCAAAAGGCTTGGAATACTTGCATGAGCAAGTTAATCCCCCTGTTATTCACAGGGATTTCAAGAGCAGCAACATCCTTTTGAATAGAAACTTCCATGCAAAAGTTTCAGATTTTGGCTTAGCCAAGCTTGGGTCCGACAAAGCTGGAGGTCATGTTTCAACTCGAGTTCTAGGCACCCAAGGATATGTTGCACCAGAGTAAATACAAATCCTCTTGCTTTTGGAATTGATCCTATTTGGCATTTAACTTTTCTGTCTCGTGATTTGTGCTACACAACCAATTTAAAAAATTTAATGACAATGATAACATCTTTTTGGAATGTTTATCAATCGTTCTATCTTTAATTTGTACAGATATGCAATGACTGGACATTTGACAACCAAATCAGACGTGTACAGCTATGGAGTTGTCCTCTTGGAGCTGCTTACAGGAAGAGTTCCAGTTGACATGAAGAGGCCTCCGGGAGAAGGTGTTCTGGTATGTTGGGTGGGTATTGGTTTTCTCACTGATAATTAGTTATCTGCTCTGTAGATAGGAGTGTTGTTGCCTTCACTGCATTCTTAGAGTGATACAGAATCCACAATATTTCTCTAGGTTATGCAGAACTGCTATTAGATAACCAGATGATTGTCACGACTCATTACTCTAGGTCTTGACCTATGTCGACCAACACACGCCGGAGGGAATTACTATGGAATATACTTTATTTTCCTAACTAGGAGTTTTTGCCCATCTTTCGAATGTTGTCAATTTGTTTTGTGGTCATGGTGTCAAGTTTTTATTATACATAGTATTTAGGGATTTAGGGTTTATTCAATTTGTTATTATGAATCTTATAGTTATCATGTTTTATCCTAATTCTCTATATTTTATTATGTAATGTGTGCGTGCTCTGCATTTGAGAGGAAATAGAATATAAGCTAATAGCTTAGGAAATTTCTAGCATTGTAGCTAAAAACCATATGTAACCCCATGTGTGTGTCATTCACGGAATTGTCCACATCTTCCATTGTGATCTACATGCTCGCGCGAGCGGGGGTGGGGGCCGGGGGTTGCTTGGGGTTGTGAATTGAAAATCAAAAGGGCCTGGAATTCATTTGTGCATCCACTAAGTGGTTATAATTGAATAGCTATTAAAGAATAGAACAAGTTTGGTATAATAAAAAAAAATAAAAAAATTGGAATTATAAATATATACCCCAAATCTCAATTATTTAGGAATTTAGCCCTTATATTATGGATGGGCTAGTTGACAGCTTAAATCTTTTGCATTTAGAAATTTAGCCTGACAGATAGGGTGCATTTAGTACGTTGAATGTGAAATTCTCCTCGACATTAATTCCCAGGAAAATAATTTTCAGGTATTAAATTCTTGGAATATTGCATTACACTGTTTGGTATAATCAATGTTTTAAATATCGGATATCGGTAATATACCGGTCGACAAAATTATATACTGGATACCGGGTGATATATCACAATATGGTAATAAATACCGGTTGATATATCAATAGTCAATACATATAAGACATTATTAAAAGAAATAAGTTATTATCCAAACATCATATAAAAACATCATTAGAATACAACAATGAACATAGAATAACATAAAATGATCTCTCAAACAAAAATAATAATTATCTAAATAAGTAACTATATCGGTCGATATATCGGATATTTCATTTCGGATATCGGCCGATATATCGACCACATGGCGATATATCGGTCCAAAACGATTCCGGTAAATTTTTATACATATCGTATCGTTTTAGATAAAATGCCGAGATAACGGTAAATTTTTATACATATCGTATCGTTTTAGATAAAATGCCGACATCTCGGCTGATATGCTAGATAAATCCTTTCATTGAGTTCTCATCCACTTTAAGTGCATATTTGAGGTCAAACAAGTGGAGAGAAAAGAGAGAGGAAGTAGCAACGGGACAGGAAAAATGGAAGAAAAAAATTCCGCTAATGGATATTGAGTTCGGTGCTCCAATGTGCAACTCCCAATTTTCTTTTGCTTTTGTTTTTTGTTTTTCCTAATTCTCATTTTTTCCCAACCTATTCATATTTGAAGAACTATATATAAATGATATTGAATTTATTGAACAAAACACAAATGGGAAAGTCTAGTTGTCCAGTGCTAGAAAGAAGGCTAAAATAATAGGGCTGATTTGGCTCTTGATGTGAACCATTCATGTTTTGAGCACATGAACTGTGGATAAGCCAATTATACTACTCACCGGAAAAGACCCCTTGTAATGAGATCGCACCCCCCATGAGTTGGGGTAATTGAATGCCCATGGAAATTTTATATTCCCAGTAATTCTAATGACCATTATGCCAAGCACGGGAATTTTAAGTGAAAATTTTAAATTTCGGAGGTTCCATCCTACCAAAGGCATCATTTTTTGGATAGAATGAGAACAAAATACTCGTTCTACCCCTTACCCCTTTACATTCTTGTAAAAAATATAAATAAATTAAAAGGAAAGAAAAATTAAAGAGAAAGGTGCGACAACACGTTTGATCTGTCGGTCGGCGGCTTTTCTCT
Organism: Agave tequilana; assembly: GCA_038442645.1. Lineage (NCBI taxonomy): Eukaryota > Viridiplantae > Streptophyta > Magnoliopsida > Asparagales > Asparagaceae > Agave > Agave tequilana. Next base: position 67,077 of record JAVJIF010020214.1, on the reverse strand, counting down.
CCTTGTCTTGCCCTCCCCCTTGTCTACCCTCCCTCTCTCTCTCTCTCTCTCTCTCTCTCTCTCTCTCTCTCTCTCATAAGGTGATGTATTTTTTTTTCTCTCCTAATTTGTAATTGAAATTTCTTGTTGAAGCTTATTTGAGAAGAGTAGCGGTGGGAGAAGCAGCAGTATCGTTAAGATTATTGTGCGATTTAGAGTCAAGAGAGTAAGCTAGTCTTTTTTAGTAGTTATTAGGTATCTTAACAACAAATAAGAGAATATTCTGTGTTGATGATTAAACAATAACAACATGGAGTAAAATTTTACCCCAAAGATACAAGGGGTCAATGGCAATATTATGATATGGGGGTAGATTTCTAGATAAGTAAAATTTTGTGGGTATGTATCTAAAAACCCCTAAAATATTTTATTGTTGTTTTTAAGCATTCCAAATTATGTAGATTAGATTGGATTTTTAAAGTAAATGTAATCAACGAATTTCAACAGGAAGGATTTACAAATCCTTGAAAGAACCATGTACACTCACTTTAACTATTGTGTCGACAATGTATCTTATGCCTTCTTTTTTTAATAAGATTTTGTGTATCCTGAACTTGTCTTTTTCATGTCGATGCAACATGTAAATGTTGAAGCTTTTCTTTTGGCTCTTAGGTTGTGTTTGGATGTAAAGAAATGATAGAAAAATAATAATAAGGGATATAAAGGAAATTGTTTTCCTTCACTGCCTTTAAGTTTGGATAGATTTCATCGACATGACATGACATTAGATCTTGAATTTCTCCTTTTACCTTATTAAAGAGTAGTATTAGGATCAGAATTATAGATTACTGATTGTATTATGATTAGAGGTTTCCTTATTATGAACTTGTATTGCCTATACATTCGAATGTCACCCTCATCAATAATATATATACACACACACAAAATTCAGTTTCTCCTTCAAATTATTTTACATGATAACAGATCCTCTTAAAAAAAATCTTTATTGATTGTCTTTCCTGTTGCGCGCGCGATGCAACAACCAGCGAAGAACCCAATAGATGCAATAGAGAAGTACCACACGATAACAAGAACAAGAAACAAGAGAGAAAACAAACACAATATTTAACGAGGTTCGGCAATTTGCCTACGTCTTCGGGGCGAGGGAGAGAAAGATTTTATTGATTTAAACCAATACAATTTGCACCTTGTATACAATTCAAGAGGGCTTTGTCCCTTTATTTATAGCCAAAGAGACTTAGAAATTTAGGAAACCCCAATTGGATTCGTCCCCAATTCAGAAACAAAGTTCGAATCCTGAAAGGAAAGACAGATACGCCTGTCGGTCGACCGGGCGGTCGACCGACCTAAGCACCGGGCGACCGTGTTCAACCGAGAGTCTCATCATGTCCCGGTCGACCGTTTTTTCTGCTACAGTCGACCAAGCTATCCTCTGCACTATCCTGTGCACGTTTGTGCACACGGTCGACCAAGCGGTCGACCGGCCCCTGCTTTGTGCACACCGGTCGACCAGGCAGTCGACCGGCTCTGCTGCTAGTCTGATATCAACTCCGTCTCTGTTCACGCGCCGTTCTTGCTCTTTTTTGCTTCCGATTTCTTTCATACAATTCTTCTCCCTACAATTCTCCACCTCGGTGAAGATTTCTCAAATTTGAGCCGATTCATCATAGTACCTGTCGACTAGAAGGTGGCTGCACCAATATGGCTGCCTACGTACCCTGCCCAAGGGATCAAGCCATCCGTAGTTCACCAAACGAGCTTCAACGAGCTCAAACTACTGGAAGGATATGAAGCAACTCTTTACAATGTGTAAACTTTACTCCTGATACTACCTTAGTAAGCATATCTGTGGGATTTTTTTGTGTGTGAATCTTTAGTAACTCAATATCACCTTCATCAAGAATCTCCCAACCAACCTGACATCTATGTGCTTCGTCCTTGCATGATATACCTAGTTCTTCGCCAAATAGATAGCACTCATGCTATCACAATTGATCTTCAACAGATCCTGTTCAATCCCCAAGTCATCGAGCAACCCTTGAAGCCATATTGCCTCCTTTATAGCCTCTGTCATGGCCATGTACTTGGCCTCTATAGTAGATAATGTAACGATAGCTGTAGAATAGAGCGCCAACTCACCTGTGCCTGGGATAATGTAAACACATACCCCATTGTAGACCGGCATTTGTCAAGGTCTCCTGCATAGTCAGAGTGAACATATCTGATGTACTTCTGCTTACCGTGTAATCACTCTCGAATACCAATCCAACATCTATGGTACCCTTAATGTACCGTAGAACCCTCTTACTACCTCCCAATGACCCTTTTTAGGATCATACATGTATCTGCTAATCATTGAGACAACTTGTGATAAGTCTGGTCTTGTACACACTATTGCATACATCAAACTACCAACTGCGCTGGCATACGACACGCGAGTTATGTACTCACGTTCTTCAACAGTAGTTGGAGAAATAGTGACGTTTAACTTGAAATGAGGAGCCAGTGGTGTACTTACAGATTTCGTATCATCGTCGACATTGAACCTCTGAAGTACATTTTGCAGATGTCTCTTTTGTGTCAAGCTCATCTTGCCACTCCTTCGGTCTTGCTCTATCTTCATGCCTAGCACCTTCTTCGCTTCACCAAGATCCTTCATCTCGAATTCGGAAGGTAAGTCTTTCTTCAATTTATCAATTGCGGATCTGTTTTTAGAAGCGATAAGCATATCATCTACATATAACAGTAGATAGATGTACTCTCCTCCAGATAGCTTGTTATAATACACACATGGGTCATAATGGATGCGTGTGTACCTTTTTCCTATGATGAAGCTGTCGAAACGCTTGTACCACCGTCTAGGAGATTGTTTCAATCCATACAGTGATTTCTTCAACTTGCATACCATATTCTCTTTGCCTGCGATCTTGTACCCCATCAGCTGAGTCATATAGATCTCCTCATCAAGATCGCCATGGAGAAAGGCGGTCTTCACATCGAGCTGGTTAAGGTCCAACTCATACTGTGCTACCAGTGCCAGCAAAATTCGAATTGACGAGTGCTTTACAATAGGGGAGAATACCTCGTTGTAATCAATGCCTTCTTGTTGTGCGTAACCTTTCGCCACCAACCTGGCTTTGTAGCGTACAGTATCTTCCTTGAGAGATCCCTGTTTCTTTGCATATACCCACTTACATCCAATTGCCTTCTTTCCTTTGGGCAACTCTGTCAGTTCCCAAGTGTCGTTCTTGTGTAGAGAAATCATCTATTCTTTCATGGCATCCTTCCACATCTTCGACTCTAAACTGATTTCAGCTTCTCTATATGTATACGAGATTGCTTCTTCAACGACTGGGAGAGTATAGACTACAATCATATTTGTAGTGAGCCAACTTGGTTTGCGTGGATTTCTTTTGGGTCGTCTAACTGTAATAGATTCATGAACATCACCTATAACATGTCCTTGATCCTCATCATCTTTAGCATCTTGCTTGGCTACATGATCACTACCCTGTATCACCGTGGGTATGATATCCAAAGATACTAAGCTTTCTAGTGATGACGACATAGCATCACTCTCCACCTGCTGTGATACTTCTTTGATTTTCTCAATCTCCACCTGCTGAGAGATTGTAGACTTCAACATTGAAGCCTCATCAAACGTGCATCCCTGCTGAGAACAAATTTTCTGTCCTTAGGATCCCAGATTTTGTAGCCTTTTATTCCTCTCTTGAATCTTACAAACACTCTTTTCTTCGCTCTTGGGTCTAACTTGTCTTCCTTAACATGGTAGGAGGCTGGACATCCAAATACCCTTAGCGAATCATAGTCCTGAGCAGCTTTCTCTGACCAAACTTTCAGAGGAGTTTTTCCTCCTATCGTAGACGAAGGCAAACTATATGCCAAAGACTCAACTCAAAAGTTCTTTGGTAATCCCACATTGGATAACATACAACAGACCTTCTCTAACAAAGTCTTGTTCATCCTTTCTGTTACGTCATTTTATTGCGATGTTTCCCTTACTGTGAAGTGCCTGTCTATGCCCTCATCACGACATAGCTTTAGGAAAGGATCAGACTTAATCTCGCCTCCGTTATCTGACTGGAGGACCTTGATCTTCCTTCTCGTGCTTTTCTCCAAATTCTTTTTTCACGCCACAAATAATTCTAGGACTTCCCCTTTATGCTTCATGGTATATACCCAACATCGCCTAGAATAATCATCAATGAAAGTCACAAAGTAGTAGTTACCTCTAATAGATGCAGTCTTGGTAGGTCCCCAAACGTCAATGTGAACATAATCCAGAATTCCCTCGGTGCAGTGAGTCGCTGTGCCGAATTTCACCTTGGTGTTCTTTTGATGACACAATGTTCACAGAAATCCAGTTTGCAGGTCTGACACATTTCAATAGTTCTTGTTTTGCAAGAGCTTGCAAAGATTTTTTACCTGTGTGTCCGAGCCTCATATGCCATAGCCTGGTTGAGTCATTATCTGAATCAGTAGAGGTCGCCACATGTCCTGTAACAGTACTACCCTTCAAGTAGCAGAGATTATTCCGGCGGACGCCCTTCAGAACCACCATTGAACCTTTGGTCATCTTGAGAACTCTATCCTTTATTGATACCTCAAGACCCAATGTTTCCAAAGCACCAACAGAGATAAGATTTCTCTTAAGTTGAGGTACATATATCACTTCCTTCAATTCTCGTATCATCTCATCGAACATCTTGATCTGGATTGTTCCTATACCTTCCATGTTACATGGGCGATCATCACCCATAATTACTGAACATCTGTCTTGCTTCTCGAAGCTAGAAAACCAATCCCTGTTCGAGCACACATGGTAGGTAGCTCCAGTATCTAATATCCACTCAACATTAACGATAAGAGTAGTAACAGAGAAAGATAATTCCGATGAGTCCGAGTCTGATCTACCTTCCTGTGAAGTACTGGCGTGAGTACTGACCACCCCTGTGGGGTTTTCCTCAATCTTTGACTCCTTACCTTTGGCTTTTGAACAATCGACTTTCCAGTGCCCTAATTCTTTACAGAAGGCACACTGGTTCTTCTTTAGATCTCTGAAACTTGGCCTGGACTTCGATCTCTCGTGATTACCTTTGCCCTTCCTATATGAACTTCTGCCTCTTACCGCCAACGCCTCTGCTGATGTACTCCCATGAGAAAATCTATCTTGCCTCCTTACTTCATAGTTTACAAGAGCAGTTGACACTTTATTATAGTTAAGTGTTTACCTACCATTGATTAAGGTAAGAGTAAAGGTCTCATACTCTTCGTCCGGAAGAGAATCAAAAGAATCACTGCCTTATCCTCTTCATCAATCTTGATATCCACATTAATTAGATCTATAAGAAGCTTGGTGTAGTTGTTTATGTGTTCATCAACGGAGAGTCCTTTCTTCATCTGAAAGCGATAAAACTTCCTCTTTAATTGCAGCCGCGACTCAATGCTCTTCGTCAGATACTTTTTCTCCAGGATCTCCCACAACTGCCTAGCGGATGTTTCATGTAACACATGGTACTTGATGTCTTATGTCAAATAAGACCTGATCAAACCACACGCCGTCCGGTTCATCTTGTCCCACTCTTCTTCAGAGGTAGAATCACGCTTTTTCTTCAATTGTAGAGTGTCCTCGAGGTTTGATGTCGTCAATGCATCCATCACCTCACACCTCCACATACCGAAGTTATTCTTGCCATTGAACTTCACCACATCAATCTTCAAAGGATGTGGGTTCATGGATTTCACCGCAGATGTACTATCTCTGACCATCTTTCTAATGGTTTACTCAAAGCAATGCGAAAGCAAATAGGGTGGTTAGATTAAACAAACTAGATAAAGATATGATCTTTACCTTAAAGTGAAACCTTAGAAGAGTTTCCCAAACGATCTACTCCACCGAATATGATTCCTTGAGCAATGCAAACACTGTTTTGAGATCGACACACGATCCCACAAACAGTCCCAATGCTGCTCCGAGATCGACACACGATCTCCGCCAAACAGCAACCAATGCTCTTGGAATCGACACACGATCCCACGATGAACCTGGGATGCTCTGATACCATTTGTTGCGCGCGCAATGTAACAACCAGCGAGGAACCCAATATATGCAACAGAGAAGTACCACATGATAACGAGAACAAAAAACAAGAGAGAAAGCAAACACAATATTTAACGACCAATACAATTTGCATATTGCATACAATTCAAGAGGGCTCTGTCCCTTTATTTATAGTAAAAAAAAACTTAGGAATTTAGGAAACCCCAATTGGATTCGACTCTAATTCAGAAAGAAGTCCAAATCCTGAAAAGAAAGACAGATACGCCTGTCGATTGACCGGGCGGTCGACCGACCCAAGCACCGGTCGATCAGTCGGTCGACCATGTACAACCAAGGTTCTAAATATCGGATATCGGGATCGTATCAGATGGGGGTTTTTCATATCGGATATCGCATATCGGGGATACGTGCGCATATCAGGCATTCATATCGGACATTGTATTTAATGAAATATTGATAACAAAAAGTTGATTTAGTATCATAGATATCATCTACTTAATAAATGATGTAATATGCATGTAAAGACAGTAAAAAAATAATGTACATTTGCATGCAGTCGTGCAATAAATAAGTTATTTTATATCGGACGATATTTCGGGCGTTTTATCGACCAATATCGGGCGATTTATCGGCCGATATTTCAAATATCGGTCATTTTTTGCTGCAAACGTATGGCGAACGATTTTCTCATATCATATCGGCAGCAGGCAAAAAGGAGATATCGGACGATATCTCGACTGACTTGGCTGATATTTAAAACAAGGTGTTCAACCAAGAGTCATCATGTCATCGGCCGACTGGGCGGTCGACTGTTCTTCTGCTACGGTCGACCGAGCGGTCGACCGACCTATCCTGTGCACTATCCTGTGCACGTTTGTGCACACCGGTCGATCGGGCGGTCGACCAGCCCCCGCTTTGTGCACACCACTCGACCGGGCGGTCGACCGGCTCTGCTGCTGGTCTGATATCAACTCCGTCTCCGTTCACGCGCTGTTCTCGCTCCTTTTGGCTTTCGATCTCCTCCAAACAATTCTTCTCTCTCCCTACATTTCTTACGCTGTCTCTGAGCCTGTACTGGGTCACGCTTATATAGCACATGCCTAGCATTGGGTCACGCTTCACCTTATGAATAGTTAAAGTTTTCACCGACCCCGCTGTCGGTCACATCTTCAAGTTTGCATCGATACATGCCGACCTCTACATCCCTCACAACCACTTCTTTGAGTTTAAGGATCTCATAGAACCTATCTATCTTCTTTTTCATTAACGTACTCTCAATGTCTGTCAAGCATTAAGCTAAAGAGACACCATGAGTTTTTTGGAATCTGCCAGTGTAGTCTGAAGAGATTTACATGCTCAAAGTCCATCTTGACTTTTAGATGAAGCTTTAGAAAGTGCTCTATATTGATTGGCATCTACCTCTCCTCCTTTAGAGCAGAACATACTTCCAATAGTTCGACATCTCCTTGTCGTCAAGACCCATCCAAACTCTCAATGTTTCATTCATCATGAGTTTGCGAGGAGGTGTTCAAGGTACAAGTTTTTTGGTGATCAATCCTCAAAGAGCGCCGCACATGATCAACATCAGTTTTCTGAATTTTAAGCATATATTTTTTTCAGATTTTTTTTAATTTTAATTTTTTTTTAATCCAAACTCACAAATTTTCACCTATTGTGAGTTTGTGAGGGGTGCTAAATATTAGGATTAACACTATATAATATTAATTATATTAGGATTAGAGGTTTTCTTATTATAAATTATAGTGCCTATATATTCAGGTATTACCCTCATCAATGATATATATATATAGGGAGCTGATCCTCTAAGAACGGTTCTCACGGATTTCTGTGAGAACTTTCACGTGGGTCGTCCGATCTGATAGATCAAATCAAATAAACTAGATCTCTATCAGATCCAACGGCTCACGTGAAAGTTCTCACATAAATTCGTGAGAACCGTTCTTAGGGGATCAACTCACTATATATATATATATATATATATATATATATATATATATATATAGTGAGTTGATCCCCTAAGAGCCGTTCTCATGGATTTCTGTGAGAACTTTTATATGTACCGTCGGATATTATAGAGATCTGGCTTTATTTGATTTGACTAATCAGATCTGACGACCCACGTGAAAGTTCTCACATAAATTCGTGAGAACGGTTCTTAGGGGATCAGCTCCCTATATATATAATTCAGTTTCTCCTTCTAACAATTTAACATCCCTAATTATCTTCTTTTAGCACCATTTTCCTAATTGTCTTTAACCAAAGACGGAGAAGACAGATGCAAAAATGCGATGTAAACATCTTCCCTTCACTTTGGTCATACACTCAAATTAGAGGAAAAACAGAACATGCCCGTTTTCTTCTCTACGCTTATCCTTTTGTCTTTGTATTGCTCATCTCTTTTTGTTAAAATTTTCTTTTTCTATGATTCTATGAACAAAAAGCTCTTCTCGACTTGATATATTTCTAATTAATGGTATTCCTACTTTTTGGTTATTATCAAAGCTCTTCCTCACCTCACCGATAGAGAGAAGGTTGTACAGATCATGGATCCAGCACTGGAAGGCCAGTATTCAGTGAAGGAAGCTGTTCAGGTGGCTGCCATTGCAGCCATGTGCGTTCAACCGGAGGCTGATTACAGGCCTCTGATGGCAGACGTCGTGCAGTCACTTGTCCACTTGTGAAGCACAAGTCGACAGCAAAGGTAGGCAGCTGCTCCAGCTTTCACACTCTTCCCAAGTCTCCGACAACCCCAGAATGCGATAAAGCCATTTCCTGAATGTCTTGACTCGCCAACAGCTTGTAACATATGACTGACTTCCACTTTCAGTGCCCTGAAGTTTGAGATGACTGAATTGGCTCAGTTGTGAATGCTATTTTGTAATATATTAGTTGTACTAATGTAATGGATGAGAGATATAAATTATTATGTTGAGACTTTGGGAGACTTCCTAACCTCAAGTTTTTCTTATCCAGATTTCCATTTTTGTTGGGGATGCACTAAAAAGGGTATGCATGATTGTTTGCTACTATGTTGTATCCATGTGGAGCAAGTGAGGAGAAATTTATTTCAATGGTGTAACATAGATTTGGCCTGGGTGCTAAGATGATGGATAGTTTCATGAGCTTTCAATCTTTATTGTTCATGGTGATTTAATCAGAATGTTTAGCTCATTCTGACATTCACTTGTGTACATTTAGCCAGAGGATAAACTCGTATTGGCTCTAAGTTAAGGAAAATGAAGTGAAGTGATTTATATCTGTCAATATTGTACATGATATAATTTGGTATGGTATATCTGTAGGAAATTATCCATGATATTCATTCAAGTTTTCCATGTGAATATGTAGTTAGAAATATTAGGGGCCCCATGTGGGTAAGATAAATACATTTGATCCTTTGTCATTTATACTAATTCCTTTTATTCTGGAGAAAAGTAGGATCATTTATCCTATTTCTTTAGGCACAGGCTAATTTTTTTTAACTGGTTTTTTATTTAAATGGTAGGATAAAGATAAGTACTTTTTACCTGTTTATCTAAATGAGAGAGTAAGATGGGAAGGGTAAAATGTTTATACTTATGTGTGTCTATTTGTTTCCCGCATGGACGCAAAATAATGTCTACTACTAACAAAGTAAAACACCAATTAATTTGGCAACAGAGTTTCACAAACTGGGGTTTAAGTCAAAACGTACAAACCACAGTTTCTGAAATTCCGCTCATATTAGAGTTTCAATAACTCCAATTTCGTGAGGTTTGAAAGGGTTGTAATCTCAGTTTCCCAAACTCCATTTTGGTTCTCAAACAAGATCCAGTTTCACTAAACCTTGTTTTGAACCCCCAAACTCTCCTAGACCTTCGTTTGAGAGATTTTAACCTTGTTCCCAAGCGAGGCCTTAAAGGTTTTTATCCAAATGAATAATAACCATTGATTGAATAGACATATTCATTAGTGAAAACTTCAACTTTTTAGCATTTGAATTACTAAGCTACATTTGATAACATCCACTATATTTTATGTTTCAATTAAAAATAAATAATCCAACTCCTTTCTTTTCTAATCTCTACTTTCAGTCCCCACCCCTCAACCCTCTCAAAAAAAAAAAAAAAAAAAAAAAAAAAAAAAAAAAAAAAAAAAACCACTTCACCCATCCATTATATTTTAGTATTCTCCATGGTGTGCAAGTGTTTATGTCTTTCATTGAGATCTTTTGTTGATTATGTGTTCTACTTTTCTTAACTTAAGAACAAAAGAAGAAGAATAGGAAGAAGAATTAAAGCTGCTCGGCAAGTAAGTTCTTCTATCTGTGCAGGTTACATTTCATTTTTTTTTCTGCCTTTTCTTTTAAAGAGAAGGGTACAAATTATTGGTTTTTTTCCTCGCAACTATTATTGGTTTCTCTTCTTCTTCTTTTTGTGATTGAGAAGGAATTAAAATTTTACATTAGTTTCTCATTGGATTCAAACAAGATTCTTTAAATTTTATGCTATGTTAGATTTTAATTTGTGCTACATAATCTAAACATAAGGATTAAGAAAATGGTCGATTTAGATGTGGTATATCATGTAGATAAATATGACGAAAAAAGGTTACTAATTAAACCTTTTATTTAGTATAACATGTGTACATAAATTTCAGATTTGTGTTATCTTTCTTGCTAGATTTAATCTAAAAGGTATTAGTTTATAATAATTACTGTACTTCTTAAATCTTAATTTTAGAGTCATCAAAATTTTAGAGTCACCAAGATCAACGTTCTAACAGTGTCGAGTTAATCACCGAACAAATTATATCACAGACACAAACAAAGAGTGAACACGAGATTTAACAAAGTTCGACAACTTGCCTACATCTTAGGGGCAGAAGGAAGAAGATCTTATTCAAACAACTGATTTATAAGGTCACAAATTGATCTGAAGATCCAAATTGAGAATTTATTCTATTGGTCGCAGAATTCTCTTAAACAAATTAACCCTAGAATATAACCTCCAATATAATTCACCAATTCAGGTTACAATTAATATGGACAATACCCCTCAATATATATGCAGAGAGCCCACAAAGAAAATTAAAACAAAAATTTTAAAATCGGATCAAAAACGAAATCAGAAACCCAATTTGAAAACTACTAGAACCTATAGTTTCGATAGAGTAAGATGACCCAACTCTCGCGATGGTCACCTGTCGACAGCTTCTTCTGCTATTATCTCTAAAGGGTTAAAAAAATTCTACCATCTTGATTTTTAGATCCTCGCTCCACAATTCTCCACCTCGGTGATGATTTTTTAAATATGAGTCGAATACCAATGAATCACCATGTCGACTCAACCGGAATGCACCATTCCGACTGCTTACATACCCTCTGCCCAGGAGATCAAGCACACGTGTTCATCCAAACAAGCTCCACAGAGCTCAACCAACTGAACAAATCATATGAAATTGATTCTGCAGCAACAAACCCAACTAGCTAAGTCATATGAACCTCTTCGTCTCGATTGCTATGGAGAATAGCAGTCTTCAACTTGAGCTTCTCTAGCTCATCAACTTGAGATTCACGCTTTTTCACCCCATTTTCATAGATCCATCTTGGTTTCTATAGCTGCAAATAATTCAACATCTTCTTCAACTTGTTCAACATCTAAACCGGCTACATGATCTCCATCTGATGTCACATCCGGCGAGATCCCAACTGATATTGAACCAAATGGAGATGGTGGAGTAGCATCAACCTCCACCTGCTGTGATACATCTTTGATCTTCTTCTTCTCCACCTGCTGAGAGACGGTAGGCTTTAACAATGAAGTCTCATCAAATGTAACATACCTGCTCAACACAATCTTCTTATTTTCAGAGTTTCATATCTTGTAGCTTTTCAAATTTCTTTTGACTCTTAAAAGCACAAACTTCTTTCTAATAAAATTTTACCTCTTATCACAGTTGATGACAACCTATTCATTCCAAAGCCTCAGCGCAAAACGACTTGTCAATTGTGCATTAGACAACAAAAACTAAACCTTCTCCAGTGAGGAATGGTTCCTCGCTTTAGCCACCCCATGTTTTTCAATTATGAAGTGAATACCAATGCTATTGTTTTGGCTAAAGTGCAACAATCGATCCTTGTACTCCCCAACATGATCAAATCAGAGCACCTTGATCTTCCTGATCAGTCTGTTTCTCCATCAACTTCTCTACTTCATGAACAAATTTAGGATTTTAAACATTTATCTCATAAGCTATATCCAACAACGCCTAGATAAATTCTTAACAAAGACACAAAGTATCGATGGCCTTCAAGCAACGCAGTCTTGATAGGACCCCAGACATCAATGTGAATATAATCAAGAAGACCTCTCATGCGGTGAAGTGTGGTGCAAAATTTCACCTTTGTCTTCTTGTTCAAAACACAACAATCACCAAATTTCAATCTGCAGGTTGTTGCACCTTCCAATAATCCTTGCTTTGCCAAATGTTGCAAGGAATTCATACAAATGTGTTCGAGCCTCATCCGCCATAACTTGGCAGAGTCATCTTTTAAATATTTTGAAGCTGTCAAATTTTTAGTAACTGCACTACCTTTCAATTAGTACAATGCATCGAATGCCCTTCATAACCACCAACAAGCCACTGAATATCTTGAGAACGCATTCTCCAAGAGTCTCTCTCAGATCCTACCCCTCCAAAGCACCAACTGAAATCAAATTCTTATTCAACTGAGGTATATACCTCACATCCTTCAACTCTCTTATCATCACATCAGACAACTTGATATGAACTGTACCTATCCCTTCAATATAACATGTCTGACCGTCGTCGAATGACACTAAGACTCCATCTAGTTTTTCAAAACTAGCAAACCACTCTCATTTGGTACAAACGTGATAGGTAGAACCTGTATCCAAAATTCACTTAGATGCCTCTGAAGAACAAAAAAGGGTATAGAGAGTGACAATACAGATGGGTCAGAGTCATCACCATCCGTCATTGTGACATTAGCTTTTGACTTTGACTCCTTCGTTTTGAGCTTTGAACAATCAATCTTTCAGTGTTCTTCTTCTCTATAGAAAACACAAGGAATCTTCTTCAAATCTTCACGACCATCAGTTTTGGATTTTTTAAAATCTCTCTTTGTTTCCTATGATTGGAACCAGCTCCTCTTGCAGTCAAAACCTCTACTGATGTGCTACTGGAAGAAGGCACATTATCCTTCCTCCTCACCTCGTGATTCACAAGAGCAATCGACACATCATTGTAGCTAAGTGATTACTTACCATTGATTAGGTTAAAATAAAGGTCTTATACTCTTCATCTAGAAAAGAGCTCAATAGAATCAATGCCTTATCCTCGTTCTTAATCATCTCATCCATGTTAGTTATGTCTGTAAAAAGCTTCGTGTAGTTGTTCATGTGTTCACCAATAGAGATTTTTTTATCTGAAAGCAGTAAAGTCTCCTCTTCAAATGCAACCGATTCTCGATGCTTTTCTTCAAATACTTACTTTCAAAGATCTATCAAATTCTTGCGAATGTCTCATTCATCACATAATACTTCAGATGTGTTAAACTAGACCTGATGATACCACACACCGTCTGATTCTTCTTGTTCCATTTCTTCTCTGAAGTCTCCATTAGTTTCTCTTACAAAAGCAGCGTGTCTTTCAAATTCTGCGCGTTCAATGCATCCATACTTCACATCTCCACATACTAAAGTTGTTCATGCCATCAAACTTCACCATATTGATCTTTGACTGGTGGATATTCATGGTGTTCACCGAACCTAGGTTATATCTCTTCCAGAAAATGTCAATAACAATGTGAAAAATAAAAAAAATAGATCATAATATATAAAGATCGAAACTTTACCTTAAAGTAAAACCCTAGACGAGTTTCCAAACGATCCACTTCACCCAAAATAATCCCAACAAACAGAACCAATGCTTTTGAGATCGACTCACGATCCCACAAATAATCCAATGTCGCTCTGAGATCAACACATGACCTTTACCGAACGGACCACAATGCTCTTGGGATCGATGTTTGCCCAAAGGCCTTCCACCCTAGTTTTGATGATGATTAACTCATGTAGTTATGTTTACTAATAATCTTGTGTAGTTTAAATTTTAGATCATTAACCAAAATATTAGTTGGTGATTAGCTTCAACAGGGTTTAGAAGCTTTTCATAGTGATTCCAGGGCCAAAGCATCAAGATCACACATTGCCTAGCCCGTGGATGGAGTTTTGGAGCAAGTCAACTTGAAGATGGAAGGTCATCAAGAAGACTTAGGTATCCATAGTTTAGATTGTGTGTTTTAGATCCATTTATAAAGCTTAGTATAGTTGATATGCTCAAGTGCACAACACACACGTTTTTATATTTTGGATTGGTTTTCATGAATAGATTGATCAAAACAAGTTTACATGGTTTATATGTATAGTAGATATTTTCTAGATATACATACATGCTTTAAACTTGCTAGACAAACTTATTTTGACTATCCTATTCATGTATTGATAAATCAAGTTTGATAAAAATATAAGTTTTGTTTTTGATAAAATTTGCAAGACTCAAAAATGAATTGATATGATTGATATATGTCTTGAAATTTTATCACTTGTTTGTGTTTCAATATAAAAAGTTAAAACAAGTTTTATGGGATTTTTAGAAAAGATAAAAGATTTTTATAAAATATTTTCCCAGTTTTTCTGACCCAGATTTCTGTTCCAGGCTTCAATCAGTCGACTAAGTCAACTGACCTAGTCGACTTGGCTGAAGTCGGTCGACCGGGCCGGTCGACCGACGTGCACAAATCTGTGCACGTTTGAAGACACTGGGACGGTCGACCGTCCGGGTCGACCGGGCTGAGAGTAGTGCTCTCTGTTTGTTTGGGTCGACCGGGCGGTCGACCGTGATTGCCCAACGGTCACATTTCTGACCGTTGGCGGTCGACCGGGCCGGTCGACCGTCAGCCTGTCAGGCTGCCACATCAGCCTAACGGCTAGTTTTCTGATAGGGCTATAAATACCCCATTTGTTTGAGGTTTTCACCAAGATTTTTAGAGCTAAAAATTCTTGACTTCTTCAGTGTTTTAAACAAGTTTTGAAAAGAGTTTTGTGCTAAAAAGATTTCATTTTTATTGTTTTGAGTTTTTTGAAAATCAAAGAAAATAGGAATTTGGGATATTTGTATTGGTTTTCATTCTCTATCTTTTACAAGAGTTTTCCCAAGTATTTTCTTTGTTGCTTGTTTGCAAAAAACACTTGATTTCCACACTTGAGCTATATCTTCTATCCTAATCTATTTAGGATCTTGTTTTGTGGAAAAAGAAAAAGGAAAGAGAGTTTGAGTTTTGTGGTCTTTGGAACCACTTGTTGTAAACACCTTATTCTTTGTGTATCCCTCTTAGGTAGAGGTGATCGGGTGATTGGTTTGCTCCCTCTAGTGAGAGGTGGAGTTTGGTTTGTAACCCTCTTCGGTAGAGGTGTTGTGGTTGTTTGGCTACGGGCCTACCCCTCGGTTGTGAGGTGGTGTTTGTATTGAGAGAGGAGTTCGGTACTCCTTGTGTTGTAACAAATCCTTCTCGGTGAAGGTTCCCTCGGTGGGAGTCCTCGGTGGACGTTATAGTGGATTGGAAATCCTACACGGAGGTGTAGGCGGGGATGTAGAGTTAGGGGCTCGAACCTTGAAACATATCCGTGTGTTTGCGTTTGATCCAATATCTCTCAACTCTCTCTCTCATTTATTTGTGCAAAGTATCATTCATATTCATATCATACATATCTATTTGCTTGTGTTGCCTTGCATATATTCATATTGCTATTCATCCTTATTTGCTTGGCTTGCTTGTGTGTGCCTAACTTATACTTAACCAACAAGAGCTTCACATAGCACCTCAACCCATTCAAGGGGAATCAAGAGGAGTTAGTCCAGAGCCCTTCGCGGGGAATTCGGCTACACTTGTTGTGTTGTATTAAGTTTGTGCAAGATTTGCATTAGCTTCCGCATTTAGCGCATATAGTTCACTAGATTAGCACTTACACCTATTCACCCCCCCCTCTAGGTGTTTTTCAATTGGTATCAGAGCTAGTGCTCCTGATACTTAGGCTTAACATCCTAAGAGTGAGATCCATTGATTGCTAGTAGTCTATTGTTTGCATTTGCTTGTTTGCACACTCATATAGTTTGCCATGGACTTCATGACCCCACCTAGCTTTGACCCTTCTAACATTGTTGTTTGGAAGTATAAGATGTCCATGTACCTAAAGACCCTAGGTTTGCATGTCTTTCTTGCGGCCACCAGGAAATGCTATCTTGGAGATCGCAATCATATAGGGGCCAATGCACAAGCCCTTGAGGCCATTAGAAGCACATTACCTAAAGATTATCTTATGTGTGTTTCTAACTTTGATTCCACTTTTGTAGTGTGGAACAAATTGTCAACAACCACCACCTCCGAGCTTCAAGTACAAATCCAAGAAGAGGAGTCTAGTGGAGAATCCGACTCACAATGCTTGATGGTCCAAGGGAATGACTCCCTTGAGGTACACTCGGAAACCCACTTAGATGATAATGATGATGCTAGTTCTTCATGTAATGATTATGTTGATCCACATGCTTTAAATGAAGAACTTTCAATTGTTTGTGAAAAATTAATTGAAAAATATGATTTGTTGAAAAAGAAAAGTCTAGGAATGGTTAATGAAAATAAGAGTTTACATTCTAGACTTGATGTTGTTTTGCAGAGAAGGATGAGATTGCTAATGAAAGAGATTCATTAAAATCTCAACTTAATCTTGCTTTAAATGAAAATAAAATTTTGAAAAATAAAAATGATTGTGAAGATGTTTTGAAGAAAAATAAATCTTTAACTTCAAAACTTGATTTTGTTTTAAAAAGTAACCATTCTTTGAAAAATGAAATTGAATTTATTTCAAAAGAATTAGAAATTTGTTTAAAGAAAAATATTGTTTTGAAAAATAATATGGATGCACATGTTTGCCATGCTAGGGTAGTATCACACACTTCACCTATTGCATGCCACACTTCTTCTTCTAAGATTAATGATGATATTTGTTTGCTTAAGAAGAAGGTTGATTGTTTGGGCTCCACTATGAGCCAATGTGCCATGAATCACTCACGTTTGGAAACCTTGGTTCGAAAGAAACAAGTTCCACATTTTCATGCACACCCTCCACGGCATACACATGCTCCTCACGGACACCATCACACTATGTATGCTCATGTGTACACTTGTACACATTGTGGACGTAAGGGCCACCTTACTAAATTTTGCTATGATAGATTACATAATGTAAATTTAGCAAAGAATTTTGTTTGGGTTAGAGAAGGGACTAACCCCCATGGACCCAAAAGAGTATGGGTACCAAAGACCACCTCTAAAGTTTTTGATATAGGTGTGGGCTCTCACATGACGTGAGAGTGATGACACCTTGGAGTGGATGCGTTTCGGACTTAAAAGGAAATCAATTGAATGCATCACTTTCAAGGGAAGATTTGGTGGAGAGGACCACCATGTTTTGGAGATAAGGAGAGTTGCCTTCTAGGTTTTGGTAACAATTCCTAAACTCCCATTTAATACATGCTTTTCATTCTTATCATTATTAGCGTGTTTTGATGTTTTATAGCATGTTTTTTTGTCTATGGATTAGTATGTAAATACCATATTTATTAGATCCTTGACATACATGTATAGTATTTGAGACACACATGCTTATATGTACCCATACTTAGTGTTCTCACTTTTGTTTAAGTTATAATGTACATCACGAATCTATTACATGTGAATTTACATAGTAATCATATTTTAGTTCTATCATGATGATTTTATATTTGTTTTTGATGCTTCATGTTTTGAATATATGTTTAGATGTTAGTTTTTCATTAAGACTAGGAATTATACTTGTGCATATAGTGGGCTACAAATAAATCTATATATGTTTGGGCTTGAATGCTTATTTGAACCCATTAGATGTGCTAGTATAGTCTAGTTTTGATGATTCATACATTTCAAACTTGTATTCTCATTTTTGAATTTGTTTTATGATTGTATGTTTCACTTCATGTATATGTTTGTATTGCCAAACTTTAAGATATACATGTATACCCTTGAGTCATTTGCTTTTCATGCAAATCTATATATGGACTCAATTGTGTTTAGGGATATGTATGTATACTTATTGTGTTGACAATTCATACATATACCTTGAAATGAAATTTGTTTTGATAAAAATTTAGTTTTTCTTGATTTTGTGTTTAATTGTTTGACTTCATGTATATGTCTATCTTGTCCAAACTATTAGATATACATGTTTATCCTTTTTGAGCCACGTGCCTTAATGCATATATTTTGTGGACTCTTTGTGTTTGGATATGTATGTATACTTTAATTTGTACATGACATACATATGCCATTGAAGATTAAATAAGTTTAGATGATTTCATGTTTCATGATTTAAGGAATAATTGAGCTTAATTGGAAATTTCATAATGCCATGTCACACATTATTTGTACACTCACCATTTTTTTTAATATTTCTCATGAGTATGTTTTCATGAGCATGTATGGACTTTTTTGAATATTGAGTGTTTTAAGTGCTATGTGATTTACATGTGTTTTATGAAAATATTCTTAGTTTATTCCTTACTTGAAGGATTTCGTACTAGTTTAAAAGATTTTCCATTTAACTACTTCGTATTCTTCTTTTGGTAGAGTTTTTCAAACGTACTCTATTTTTCAAACCTATTTTTGAAAACCCCTACCCTTTACGGGAGGTTGGATGGGAGTCCATGCCTTGTATGTTTATATTGAAAATCATTTTAAACTTGTGCATGAGATGGGAGGATTAGTTATATGAGTTATACCATGCTTTTATTGTCATGTCAATTGGTATCATTGAACTCTTTCAATTGGTATCAATTTTGATCCTTTTTTTATACTCATATGTTTATTGTGTATGTATACTTTCAATTGGTATCATCTATTGGTGATTGGTACTCATTCTATTTAATACATATATACTTGTTTTATTTGTGCTTAAGATATAAATTTTTCACACAAATTTTGTTTATGCTAGAGCTTGAGCTTCAACTTTATTTCAATTAATTTAGTTTTCAATTGGTATCTTATTTCAAGCCTACGCATTGTTTTTGTTGGTATTTCATAAAGGGGGAGAAAATTCGATTTTCATTTCAATTGGTATTTAGTTTTCCACTCCCTTGCTTTATGATAGAAAATAAAAAATTTTAATTGATATCATATGGCTTAAAAAGAAAAATACTCTCTTTTGATATCAAGATGTCTTGTGTTTTAAATTGGTATCTAAAATTTTTTGTTTAAAGTAAAATACAAAAGTTTTGATTTATATTTCCTATATGCAAGGAGAGCTTAACATCTCTTCTACATACAGATTCATGTTGAGTGTATTGTGTATTGAAGAGCTTAACATCTCTTCTTTATGTGGTACACGTGTGTAGGAGGAGCTTCACATCTCCTCTTATGCATTACATAATGTGTGTTATGTGAATTAGGGCTTAACATCCCTCTTTCATGTAATGCATATGTGTAGGGAAGCTAACTTAGCGTCTTCCTCTTCATGAATGTATATAGCATATAACATTTATTAATCTTTGTTTATTTTCGATTGGTATCAAGATGCTTTATTGACATATTTTCTATTGATATCATGTTGATTATAGTCACCCCTTATTGACCTTGTTTTTGTTTTAGACAAAAAGGGAGAGAACATTGTTTGTATTGTTTTGATTGACAAAAAGGGGAGAAAGATTTTTACCCCTCATTTTTTTGTTTTGATTGTTTACCCCTTTGTTGATGATTGACAAAAAGGGGGAGAAAGATTTTGAGTTTTGAGTTTTATATATGCATACTTATGTTTTTGCATATATTAAGTTTTATTGGTATCTAGAGCATCTAGTGTTTTTGTTAATGTTTTATTAATTTAATTGGTATCTAGAGCATCTAGAACATGTTTATGTGTTTTATGCATGATGATGCATACATATTTTGAGTATGCATGTTTTGGAATCACCATGTTCATGCATAACAATAATACATAAAGATTTGTGTTTCATATTTGTTTGAAAGTTTAAATTGGTATGCATTGTCATTCATTGCATATTTATTGTTTATTTGTTTATGCATGAGTTAAGGGGGAGCTTCTTGAAGCTTAACTTTAATCCATGCATATATAACTCCATGAGTTTTGTCATCATCAAAAGGGGGAGATTGTTAGCCCAAAGGCCTTCCACCCTAGTTTTGATGATGATTAACTCATGTAGTTATGTTTACTAATAATCTTGTGTTGTTTAAATTTCAGATCATTAACCAAGATATTAGTGGTGATTAGCTTCAACAAGAGTTTAGAAGCTTTTCATAGTGATTCCAGGGCCAAAGCATCAAGATCACACATTGCCTAGCCCGTGGATGGAGTTTTGGAGCAAGTCAACTTGAAGATGGAAGGTCATCAAGAAGACTTAGGTATCCATAGTTTAGATGTGTGTTTTAGATCCATTTGTAAAGCTTAGTATAGTTAATATGCTCAAGTGCACAACACACACGTTTTTATGTTTTGGAATTTGTTTTCATGAATAGATTGATCAAAACAAGTTTACATGGTTTATATGTATAGTAGATATTTTCTAGATATACATACATGCTTTAAACTTGCTAGACAAACTTTATTTGACTATCCTATTCATGTATTGATAAATCAAGTTTGATAAAAATGCAAGTTTTATTTTTGATAAAATTTGCAAGACTCAAAAATGAATTGATATGATTGATATATGTCTTGAAATTTTTATCACTTGTTTGTGTTTCAATATAAAAAGTTAAAACAAGTTTTATGGGATTTTCAGAAAAGATAAAAGATTTTTATAAAATATTTTTCCCAGTTTTTCTGACCCAGATTTCTGTTCCAGGCTTCAATCAGTCGACTAAGTCAACTGACCTAGTCGACTTGGCTGAAGTCGGTCGACCGGGCCGGTCGACCGACGTGCACAAATCTGTGCACGTTTGAAGACACTGGGACGGTCGACCGTCTGGGGTCGACCGGGCTGAGAGCAGTGCTCTCTGTTTGTTTGGGTCGACCGGGCCGGTCGACCGTGGTTGCCCAACGGTCACATTTCTGACCGTTGGCGGTCGACCGGGCCGGTCGACCGTCGGCCTGTCAGGCTTCCACATCAGCCTAACGACTAGTTTTCTGATGGGGCTATAAATACCCCATTTGTTTGAGGTTTTCACCAAGATTTTTAGAGCTAAAAATTCCTGACTTCTTCAGTGTTTTAAACAAGTTTTGAAAAGAGTTTTTGTGCTAAAAAGATTTCATCTTTATTGTTTTGGGTTTTTGAAAAATCAAAGAAAATAGGAATTTGGGATATTTGTATTGGTTTTCATTCTCTATCTTTTACAAGAGTTTTCCCAAGTATTTTCTTTGTTGCTTGTTTCCAAAAACACCTTGATTTTCACACTTGAGCTATATCTTCTATCCTAATCTATTTAGGATCTTGTTTTGTGGAAAAAGAAAAAGGAAAGAGAGTTTGAGTTTGTGGTCTTTGGAACCACTTGTTGTAAACACCCTTATTCTTTGTGTATCCCTCTTAGGTAGAGGTGATCGGGTGATTGGTTTGCTCCCTCCAGTGAGAGGTGGAGTTTGGTTTGTAACCCTCTTCGGTAGAGGTGTTGTTGTTTGGCTACGGGCCTACCCCTCGGTTGTGAGGTGGTGTTTGTATTGAGAGAGGAGTTCGGTACTCCTTGTGTTGTAACAAATCCTTCTCGGTGAAGGTTCCCTCGGTGGGAGTCCTCGGTGGACGTTATAGTGGATTGGAAATCCTACACGGTGGTGTAGGCGGGGATGTAGAGCTAGGGGCTCGAACCTCGAAACATATCCGTGTATTTGTGTTTGATCCAATATCTCTCAACTCTCTCTCTCATTTATTTGTGCAAAGCATCATTCATATTCATATCATACATATCTATTTGCTTGTGTTGCCTTGCATATATTCATATTGCTATTCATCCTTATTTGCTTGGCTTGCTTGTGTGTGTGCCTAACTTATACTTAACCAACAAGAGCTTCACATAGCACCTCAACCCATTCAAGGGGAATCAAGAGGAGTTAGTCCAGAGCCCTTCGCGGGGAATTCGGCTACACTTGTTGTGTTGTATTAAGTTTGTGCAAGATTTGCATTAGCTTCCGCACTTAGCGCATATAGTTCACTAGATTAGCACTTACACCTATTCACCCCCCTCTAGGTGTTTTTAATCGACACACGTCCTCTAGCCAAACCTGAAAAGATATGATACCACTTGTTGCGCCTCCGGAGGAATCCAACGACACGCCAGTCACCAAGATCAGCGTTCCAACAATGCCGAGTCAATCACCAAACGAATTATAGAATTAACACAAACCAAAGAGAGAACATGAGTTTTAACGAGGTTGGCAACTTGCATACATCCTCAAGGCAGAAGAAAGAATATTTTATTCAAACAACTGAGTTACAAGGGTTACAAATTGATTCAAAGATTCAAATCGAGAATCTACACAATTGGTCATAGAATTCTCTTAAACAAACTAATTCTAGAACTCTCTAATACAATTTACCAATTCAGCTTACAATCAATGGGGAAAATACCCCTCAATATATAGGCAGAGAGCATACAAAGATAAGAAAACTAAAATATCTAAAATTAGATCAGAAATAAAATCAGAAACTCAATTTGAAAACTGCCAGAACCTGTAGCTGTCGACAGCCAATGAGGCCTGTCAACAGACTGAGATGACCTACTCTCGGGTCGGTTATCTGTCAACAGACTTAGCTATGTCTGTTGACAGACTGAGCCATAGCTTTCGACAACTATTCAATCCCTGTCGACAGACTGACAACCACTGCTTATGTCTTGACGTATTCGAGTATCCACTGTCGACAACCACTAGGAGCTTGTGGACAACGGCCTTGAACTGTTCCTTTCTTTTGCTGCTGCTGCTATCTCCAAGAGGTTAAAAAAACCCTACTGTCTTGATTTTTAGATCATCTTCCCACAAAATTCACATCTCGAAAACATGCTTTCCATATAACATAAGCCCGCACTTTAGAAATATCTTTGCTCCTTCTAGAACTCATTGTATTTCAACAATTCTTTTACTACTTGCATCTTTCTACTTTTTCTTTCCTACCTCTGGAGCTTAATTAATCACAAGGTGTAATAATAATATCCTCAGCTGTTATTAACTCTTTGTTAGGTTTTTCTTTTTATTTAAAAAAGAAAAAAATAACATTTTCTTTACTTATAAAAGCTTTTTGAAAATAGAAACAATATTTTGACATATTTTTTGTAAGAAATTAAGTTAATTTTAAGGAATAGGAGAATCATAATTAAGATTTCTTATACTTGGTTAAAATAAGATTATTTGTTTGATTTATAAGCTTAGGAAGAAAATTTGTGAAAATAATTTACTCTTAATCTTTACCTTGAAGAAATATGCACACCTTATACACTTACACACTTAGGGTTTAAAAACAAAGATTCTTATGCCTTATAAAAAAAGAAAAAATTATATATGTATATCTATGAAAAATAAACAAATCTAATTATTGATTAGCTAGATGTTTTGGCCTAAGAAAGCCTTGGTATCTTTGCAAAAGATAATTAGATAAGTTTGAATATATATATATATTATATATATATATATATATATATATATATATATATATATATATATATATATCCTCTGATTAAGCTGGGTATTTAGGTCTCATGAAGCATAAGTATTCACTCCTAAAGGGGGTATATTTTATAAATAAAAATCATTGGTTTCATGACCTTGTCTGCTCGAGTGTTTAAGTCCTTAGGGGTATTTTCTCACCTGGTGCCCTAATACTGTCCGGTTTGGGTGTCACCGACTAAAGGCTCGTTACATGGGCAGATTAGAAAGCCTAATGGAATTGAGGAATAAATACCACCAAAAATAAATTAAATAAGGCATAGAAATTAGAGTTAAAGAACCCTTAGTCAAAATTTAGCAATCATGAAGGTGCATATGACTTAGGGTAAAGTAATAGACTAAATAAAAAATACAGTTTGGCTCCTTACCTTGATTGATAACAAGTTTTTGAATAAAGACTAAGTTTAGGAATAAAAATTCAGTTTTTCTATAACTTATAGATTACTTAATTCTTACAAGTATACTTCAAATATTTTTCTTTATCAAAATGTGTTTCCAAAATACAAATACTTTGTTTCTCTTTCTTTATGAATTTTATGGGTGTAATCCACTGAAAACTCTCACGAGACAAAACTCGTCCTCTAAGGGAAACCTAGAGATTTAATGGCTTGTTGCACATGCTCAATGCAATCACGTAACCTGCGAAAGTGGTCTAATAATCTTTGGTTTAGTTTTGGTGTTTTGCTCGAGGACGAGCAAAAGATAGGTGTGGGGGTGTGATTGCACATATTTATTACATTATTCTTTATTATATTTTCACATTATCATAACCTGCTAAATTTCTTATCTTAAATGTCTATTTTATAGAATATAATCATGGGGAGAAAGAGGATAAAATCAAATAAATATCAGCTAAATTTAGATCTAACTAGATCTATTTGGCTAGAGGAGGATGATCCCAAATTCAATTGGTTAAATTCAGGTTTTGATGAATCAAGTTGTTAAATCTAAATATCAACTGAGGATTACGTCAAATATAGAGCACAAATCCAAAGGGATAAATAGATAGAGAGAAGATTAACAAATGAGATGAAGCAAATTTGACTCAGATTCTTACTAGATATATTTTAGTATTTGAATCATACCTTTCGCTACCGAAATTCAAATCTAATGATTCAATCCAGAAAGACGACTTAAAGTGTTACAACTCTTAAGTTGATCACTATTTCGAATTCTATCATTTGATAAGTTATATTCAGCAATCAACACGCTAACAAGCTGCAGATCAGAACTGAATATCCACATCAAATCAAGTTTGGAGATAAGGGCAGGATTCAAATTCAGAAATGTCCAGCTTCCCCTATCTTCATACTCCTCTAACCTCTACATTTCTCCTATAAATGCCTGCAATCTCAAAGGCAAAGAAAAGGAGTGACCATGCAGAGATAAATTTTAGGCCAATTTTTCATTCTTTTTAGTGTAGGTTTTTATTTTCTTTTTATGTAATTTTTATTTCTTTATAAGCATAGGTTAGACTGAGATTCATCTAAGTAAGAGAGAGGCATATGTTGAGAGTGACGCCGATGTTCCCTCCTCCTTTCTTCCATTGTTTCTGTAAGCAATAAAGGTAACTTTTTTTATGTTCGTCTTACTTTTGTTTTCTTCTTCTTCTTTCTACTTTTCCTATTTTTATGATGAGCATCCAAGTGAATCTAGAAGCATCAGTATAGCCATGTTTGTGCGAGTACCACCGATATTTCATGATGATGTTCTCCTCCTCAAGATTTCGTATCATTTCATTCTTGTTCTTCTTGATGATGTAATGCGAATGGGGACTGAGCTCGATCTTATGGGTAATGTGTTAATCGCCTTCGAAGTAAGATAAATATGCAAGGATTCCAGGTAAGTCATCAACCAAAGGAGGCAAGTTTTCCTTTTAGGTTTTAATTTTCTTTTTTTTTAATTTTAGTGTATATTACCAACACCACAATCTTCCAAATCTCTTTCACTCTTTTTCAACTTCTTTGTACATATCCACTTTCATTTTCTCCACCTTCTCTATCTACCACTTTCTTCCTTACTTAAACTTAACTCTTTTTCATTTTCTTTTAAAGAACTAAAAGAAGAACTTTAACCATTCTTTGTAACTTAAAAGAGTACTTGCTAAAAAAGCTTCTATCGCTAGTCCTTCCTTATGGATCATGACCCGCATAGCCACTTACTATAGCGGTAGAATTGAGCACTTTACACTATTGTTATAAAAGTTCTGAAATTCTGTATTTTTATATGCAGGTAAAACCTCAATCAGTTAACACACTATGTGTGAGCCCGAATTCTCCGTGGAGGGCTCTGAAACTACTCCTCTGATTCCTTTAAACTAAGAGTTGAGGTGCTTTAATAAGCTCTCTTGGTTGAACACAAGTGTGGACTCACATAAAATATATCTAGCATATGAATATGAACTAGGTAAAGTAATGTAAGATATAAAGAGAGATAGAATTGAGAGATAGTGGATCAAATGCAAACACCGAGATATGTTTTGAGGTTCGAGCCACTGCTCTACGTCCCCGCCTTCACATAGAAGGATTTTCACTATATTCACATAGAACCTTCCACAAAAGGACCTCCGCTGAGAAATTACAACTCAACACTTAGAATGCACAACTCTACTCTCTCAAACACAAACCTCTACACAAGAGGTGGGCACTAAGCTAAAGCAAAAAAAAAAAGTTTACAATTTAGTGATTCAATGATCACGAACTCTCTCTTGATGATCTCAAAAGATCTCAAACAATTTTCTCACAAAAACAAAATCCTAAAGATAGAAATAGAACGATAGCTCAAGTTTGTGAGAAATTAAAATGTTTGAAAATGAAACAACAAAAAAAATACTTGGGAAAAACTTCTTGATGGATATGTAAAATGAAGAATAAAATAGAATTCCCAAAGACTTGATTTTCTTTGATTTTTCAAAACTTTGAAAACAAATAAAGATAGAGAATTTTTGGCACAAAACTTCTTTTTAAAAGTTACTGAAAACACTTAAAAAGATGGGGAAGAACCGCTCTTAGAAATCTTAGTTAAAACTGTCCGCAAAGGACCTATATTTATAGGGCCTGAAAGTATAGCCATTGGGGTTCAGAACAGGTCAAAAATAACCTGTCGATCGACCGCCTGATCGCCAACGGTCAGATTTTCGACCGTTGGGCTTGTCGGTTGACCGATTGGTCCACCGCCCCAAGGCACAATGACTTTTTTCTTACTGTCGATCGACCGCTCGGTCGACCGAGGCAAAAACCAAAGAGCTCCCTCTCTGGATCGGTCGACTGGTACGTCGACCGGGGCCAGATCCAGAGAGCAGATTCTTTGGATCGGTCAACCGCTCGGTCGATCGCTAAAGCCTGTGCACTTCTGTGCACGTCGGTTGACTGGTCGGTCGACCGTTAGCAGCCCACAACCAG
The DNA here is from genome assembly GCA_038442645.1 of Agave tequilana. NCBI lineage: Eukaryota > Viridiplantae > Streptophyta > Magnoliopsida > Asparagales > Asparagaceae > Agave > Agave tequilana. The sequence goes on along the minus strand of JAVJIF010020214.1, from coordinate 39,817 downwards.
GGTTTATAGGTTGAAATATTTGGTCTTTTAATTTTCTATAAAATCCCATAAAATCACATAAGATCCACAAAAATATGTTCTTATAATATTTGAAGAACGAATATGTATGACTAAAATTCAACATATATTTTAAACAATTTGAACTACTTTTGTAATATAGAAATTAAGCTTTAAACTGAAACTGGTATTTTTCAAAAACCAAACTTCTAAAGGAAAATACGATTTTTTATAAACTTGATAAATACAAAAATAAGATATTCAAACACTTTTGAAGCATAGTGTGTATGGATAGAATCCAACATACATATAAAAGATATATCTATGTTTTTGACATTAAATTCAAAACTAAGTTTTGTTAAAAACAAAATTGAAACCATGAATTAAAATCATCAAAATAAGTTTTTAGACTTATGAATCAACAATATATATGGAAGAAGTCCAACATACATAAAACCATATAAAACTTGTTTTGATTCTATCTATTCGTGAATACGATAAATATATACTTGAAAATTCAAAACCGGTTAAATCGAAAACAAAACTATTTATCTTGTGTGTGTATACTTGAGCATATCAAGACTAAGGTATCCTTGCGCAAGATCTAAAACAAAACAAAACTAAACAAACCAAAATCTTCTTGTAGAACTCCTTCTCCAAGCCGACTCGATCCAACCACGATCCAAAGAGCTTGACTCCAACTGAGTGCTAGATGTGATATTGACGTGTGAGCTCTTGAATCAACTCGTGTTAGCTTCAAAACTTGACTTTGATTCTTTTGTTGAAGCTAATCACCTACTAAGATCTTGATCAATATCTGAAACTTATGAAACACGAGATCATTAGTAAACTAACATTCATAAATTAGTCATGATCAAAACTAAGGTGAAAGGTCTCTGGCCCAACAATATTTCTTTTTGATGATGACAAAACTTATAAGGTTATATATGCATAGATTAAGAATAAACCTCATAGAAGCTCCCCCTTAACTTATGCATAATCAATAAACGCATAAAGATATGCAATGTAGCTCATAAATACAAAATAAAAATAATATATGTGTGTGTGTGTGTGTGTGTGCGCGCGCGCGCGCATAAACACTAAATAAAACATGCAAATATAACCCTAAATTCTTTTCCCCTTTTGTCACTCATCGACAAAGGGGTGAAGACAAACAAACATTACAAATAAAATATATATTTTTAAAACAAATCTTGATACCAATAAACACAATCAATTGAAAGAACCAATTAAAAAAAACAATCTTTTTACTAATTTGAAAACATCTTTTTTACCAATTAAAAGGAAACAATCTTTTTATGAATTGATACTAATAGAGGGACATGATATCAATTGAAAGTAAAAACTATTTTTTAGGTAAACACTAAAATCATTTTTCAATAAAGGTATCAAATTGAAAAAATACCAATTTAACATTATTGATACCAATACTGAAAACGTTAGCATATACCAAAATAAAGTATTTTCATCATAACGAGTGGGAGTAAGATACCAATTGAAAATAAAACCTATTAAAAGATAAAAATAGAATTTTTCTTTCCCTTTATGAAATACCAATAAAAAATAATGCATATGCTTGTATAAGATACCAATTGAAAAATAATTAACATTAAGGACAAAATCAAGCTTAGTAATAAATAATTTATGCTAAAAAATATATGAACATGTAAAATAAGCATAATAAAATATCTATATGCATGCATCAGAGCAATATAATATTAATTTAGATTTGATCCATACATATATAGAAAACTTGAGTATACAAAATAAATTTTCATTGAAAATTATGTATAACTTATACCTACCACCCTATTCAGCACATATTTGAAAGATATTCAATTAAGGGTATACAAGGTATGGTCGCCCATCCAATTGCCCTTTGATGGTAGGGGTTTTCAAAAATATGATTTGAAAGTATTTAATATATTTGAAAACTCTAGCAATTGGAGGATAATGAAACTAGTTTTAAGATCGTTTTGAAAACTAGTACAAAATTCTAGTAAGAAATAAAACAAATATATATTCCATAATATATGAAAACTACACGAGAATCGACACTCAAAAATTGATAAAGCTCATATAGGCTCATGAATTAAAATTATGAGTAAACGAAAGATATATAGAGTGTACAAAAATCATGTAATCAATAAAATCATGAAAATAAGGCATTTGAAGCTCAATTAAAATGAAATCATCAAAACAAAAAAATTCTATTTATATTAAATACTAAACAAGCTTCAAGGTATATGTATGTTTTGTCGAAACTAAAAATATACATACATATCACAAACATAAATTATTCCATATTAGAATTTTACATGAAAGGAAATGACTCTAGGATATACATGCATATCTATTAGTTATCGACAAAATTGACATACATGAAGCTAAACACAATTTTATAAAAACATGTACAAAAATAGGGAATACAAGTTAAGATGCAAAAATCATCAAAATTAGGTTACACAAGTACATCTAATGGGTACAAATGAGCAATTAAACTCAAACACATAATAATCAAATGTGGCTCACTAATTGTACAAGTATAAACACAAGTTTTATGAAAGTTACATCAAAACATGTAATCAAAGCATGAAGTGCAACAACATAAACAAAATGATCATTAGGCTAAATGCATGTGTTTTAGAATAAGAATAAACACAATAGCTAAACTAGTGAGAACACAAAAATATAAGTCCATATGAACATGGGTGTATCTCAAAGACTATCTATGTATATCACATGTCTAATAACATTGCATTTAATATAATGAACATTGAAAATCAAGACATGCTAAAAATATTCATATGAAAGAATGTAAGCAATAATGGAAGTTAAAAATAGTTACAAAAATCAATGAATCAATCTCTAGGTCTTCAAATCATGGTGGTTCTTTCACTAAATATTTCTTGAAAGTGATGCATCCAAAATATGATCTTTAGGCTCGGATCGCATCCACCATCAAGGCACCACTACTCTCACATCAAGTGAGAGCCCACACCTACATCAAATGCAATAGGGGTAAATTTTGGTACCCATATCTTTTTGGGTCCAAGGGGGTTAGCACCTTTCCTAACCCCAACAAAATTATTTGTAAAATTTGAAATATTTATTCTATCATAACAAAATTTTACAAGGTGGCCTGTATGTCCACAATGTGTACAAGTGTACACATGAGCATACATAGAATCATGTGTGTGAGCATAATGAGCATGTGTGTGCCATGAAGGGTGTGTATGAACATGTGGAGTATATTTCTTATGAAACATGAATTTCAATCTCTTGTGGTTCATGGCACAATGGCTCAAAGTGGAGCCCAAATAATCTACACTCTTTTTCAAAATACAAATATCATTTTCAATGATTAAAGAAGAAGTTGAGCATGCAACATGTTTATCACTAGTAGATGGAGTAATAGAAATATGACAAACATCAGAAGAAAAATAATTTTTTAAAGAAATATTTTCCATTGAAACTAAATCTAATTCTTTTGAAATTGAAGCAATTTTGTTTTTCAAAGAATTATTTTCTTTTACAACAAAATCTAGTAACTTTATTTTTCTTCAAAACTATATCAAAATCATTTTTATTCTTCAAAAATTCATTTTCTTTCAAGGCAAGGTTAAGTTGGGATTTCAATGAGTCCCTTTCATTTGAAACCTCAACCTTCTCTTGCAAAATCATATCAAGTCTAGAAAATAATTTTTTATTTTCTTCTTTTAATTTAATACTTTTCTTTTTTAAAAGTTTATATTTTTCTAGCAAGTTTTCACAAAATAGGGAAAGCTCTTCATTTAAGGCATGAGCATCCATACTATCATGATCATCGTTAGAAGAGCTAGACTATCATTTAGATAACTATTCGAATGTACCTCAAGTGAGTCAATCCCTTGGACCATATAGCAAGCTTCGTCGGACTCATCCACCAAGGGTTCCTTCTTCAAAACATGTGCCATTTGTACCTTGGGAGAAGTCAATGTGTTCCATACTAAAAAAGCGGAATCACAATGAGAAATTAAAGAAAGATCATCTTTGTTAAGTGTGTTCCTAAGTGCCTCTAAGGCTTGTGCCTTAGCCTCAATGTACTTGTCATTACCAAAATAGATTTTCTTGGTAGTGGCAAGATAAACATGCAAACCTAGGGCTTTTAAATAAGCACTTATCTTAAACTTTCAAATATCGATGTTAAAATATCATACATGGGAGGAGCAAGAAAATCCATGAGTGTATAAATAATATGTGTGCAAAGCAATACAAGATTAGCTATCCAAAGATCTCACTCCTAGGTGGTTAAACTGAATATCGGAGCGAAGATTCTGATACCAATTAAAAGTACACCTAGAGGGGGGTGAATAGGTGTACTAGCTAATCTGGTGCAAATGATAATTTAAAAACTTAATTGCTAAGACACTTTGTGTAACCAAGAGTGAGCCCGAATTCCTCGTGAAAGGTTTTGAAACTACTCCTCTAGATTCCTCTAGACTAAGAGTTGAGGTGCTTTAATAAGCTCTCTTGATTGAACACAAGTGTGGGCGCACACAAACTATATCTAACATATGAATATGAACTATGCAAAGCAATTCAAGATATAAAGAGAGAAGAGTTGAGAAATAGTGAATCAAACGCAAACACTGAGATATGTTTCGAAGTTCGAGCCACTGCTCTACGTCCCTGCCTTCACACAAAAGGGTTTCCACTATGTCCACGTAGGAACTTGTTGGCCCAGAGGCCTTCCACTCTAGTTTTGATGATGATAAACTCATGGAGTTATATATGCATGGATTAAAGTTAAGCTTCAAAGAAGCTCCCCTTAACTCATGCATAGGAAGAAACATAATAAATATGCAATGTAAGCTCATAAACATGTATGCATAGATATGCATAAAACAAGGTACCAAATACAAAAACATGCTCTTGATACCAAATATATGAAATGCATCATGCATAAAACGTGCTCTTGATACCAATAAAAATATGCTCTTAAATAATGCTCTTGATACCAATTAAATAATTAAACGACAAACTAATAAATAAAACAAAACATGCAAATAAAACATGCATATAAACTCAAATACTTCTCCCCCTTTTTGTCAATCATCAACAAAGGGGTCCAAATAAAAACAAAACAATAAATTCTTCTCCCCCTTTTTGTTCGAAACAAAGAATCAATAAAGGGGTCAAACAAACAACTCAATATTAATTTTCATGGATACCAATTGAAAGAAATAGATCAATAGATGCCAATGAAAGTAAACAAAATCTTGATACCAATTGAGTAAACAAATAAGCATCTTGATACCATTTTGAGAAAACAAATACAATCTTGATACCAATTTAAAGTATTATTCTTTTTAAACATATGATACTAAATTGAAATTATTATTTTCTATCATAAAGTAAGGGAGTGGAATACAAAACCAATGGTAAACCAAATACCAATTGAAAGATAAAATACGAGTTTTCTCCCCCTTTATGAAATACCAAATAAAACAATGTCTAAGCTTGTTTAAGATACCAATTGAAAACTAATCAATTAAAACATGATGGTCTTTAAAACTCAAGCTTAGCATAAACAAAATATATGTATGAAAAATTAGATATCAATCGAAATTGATACCATTTGAAGAGTATGCATACATACATAAAAATATATATGAGTATACAAGAAATGTCAATATTGATACCAATTGAAAAAATCCAATGATACCAATTGAAACAACAATAATATCAAGTGTATATCTCATATAACCTACCATCCATTCATGTTCAAGTTTAAAATGATTTTCACTATAAAGCATACATGAGTATGATCTCCCATCCAGCCGCCCTTGGAAGGTAGGGGTTTTTAAAAATAGGTTTGAAAATATACTATGTTTTGAAAACTCTACCATAACGAAGAATCTCACAACTAGTTAAATGGAAAATCTTGAAAAATAGTACGAAATCCTTCAAGTAAGGAATAAAACAAGAATATATTCCATAAAACACATGTAAATCACATAATCACTAAACACTCGAAATCAATAGGGCACATATCATACTCCTGAAAACAAAATCATGAGAAACCAATAAAGTGAGTGCACAAGTGTAATGTGAAACATGGCATCATGAAAATATGCAATCAAGCTCAATATTTCTTAAAACATGAAAACATGAAACATGAATAAAATAAGAATACAAGTTAAATGCATGAATCATCAAAACTAGACTATACTAGTACATCTAATGGGTACAAATAAGCATTCAAGTACAAACATATAAAGATCTATTTGTGGCCCACTATATGTACAAGTATAAATCCTAGTTTTAATGAAAACTAACATTTAAACATATATTCAAAATCATGAAGCATCAAAAACAAAGGTCATTAACATCCATATGATCATTATGTATATGCATGAGCATTAGATCTAGGACATACATATTAGTTTAAAACAAGATGAGAACACAAAGATATAATTCCATATTAAACATGGGTGTCTCAAATATCTAACATGTATATCACTAATCTAATAAACATGGCATAAGCATAATGACCAATAAACATAACATGCTATAAATGAAAGTCATAATAAGCATGCAAACATAATGGGAGTAAGAGAATGTTACCAAACCAATAGGGCACATCTCCAAATCTCCAAAACATGGTTGTCCTCTCCACCAAACTTTCCCTTGAAAGTGATGCATCCAAATGGTCATCATGAAGCTCGGAACGCATCCACTCCAAGGTACCACAACTCTCACGTCATGCGAGAGCCCACACCTACATCAAATACCATAAGGGTGGTCTTTGGTACCCATATCTTTTTGGGTCCATGAGGGTTAGTACCTTTTCTAACCCAAACAAAGTTATTTGCTAAATTAATATCATGTATACGATCATAGCAAAATTTAGCAAGGTGGCCCTTACGTCCACAATGTGTACAAGTGTACACATGAGCATACAAAGTGTGATGGTGGTGACCATGGGTAGCATGTGTATGCCGTGGAGGGTGTGCATGAAAAGATGGAACTTGTTTCTTTCGAACCAAGGATTCCAAGCGTGAATGGCTCACCACACATTGGCTCAAAGTGGAGCCCAAACAATCCATATTCTTCTTCAACAAATTTATATCATTTTTAATTATAGAAGAAGTGGAGCATGCAAGGGGTGATCCAGGTGAAACTACCCTAGCATGGCAAACATGTGCATCAATCTTATTTTGCAAAACTTCATTTTTCTTTAAACAATTTTCTAAATCTTTTGAAATAGAAACAATTTTCATTTTCAAAGAATTATTCTCTTTTACAATAAAATCAAGTTTTAAAGACAAGTTTTCATTTTTCTTTAAAACATCAATACAATCATTTTTATTTTTCAAAAATTTATTTTCTTTTAGGGCAAGATCAAGTTGAGATTTTAATGAATTCCTTTCATTTGAAATCTTCACCTTTTCTTGCAAAACAATATCAAGTCTAGAAAGCAAATTTTTATTTTCATTATTAATGCCTAGAATTTTCTTTTTCAAAATGTTATATTTTTCTATCAATTTTTCACAAACTAATGATAGTTCTTCATTCAAAGCATTGTCATCCATATTATCATGATCATCAAAAGAAGAGCTATCACTATCTAGTTAAGTATCCGATTGTACCTCAAGGGAGTCATTCCCTTGGATCATGAAGCATTGTGAGTCGGATTCTCCACTAGATTCCTCTGGTTGGTTGACATTTGAAGCTTGGAGGTGGAGGTGGTTGTCAACTTGTTCCACACTGCAAAGGCGGAATCAAGGTTAGAAACATGCATAAGATATTCTTTAGAAAGCGTGCTTCTAATAGCCTCAAGGGCTTGTGCATTGGCCCCTATATAATTGTTATTACCAAGATAACATTTCTTGGTAGCGGCAAGAAAACATGCAAATTTAGGGTTTTTTAGGTACATGGACATCCTATATTTCCATATGTCAATGTTGGAGACATCGAACATGGGAGGTGACAAGCAATCCATGAGAGTGTGCAAACAAATAGTGTGCAAATGCAAAAGATAGATTAGCAAGTCCAAGATCACACTCCTAGGTGGTTAAACCAAATATCAGGAGCGGAGGCTCTGATACCAATTGAAATCACCTAGGGGGTGAATAGGTGATAATGCTAATCTAAAAACTAAATGTGAAATTACAAAACTAATTTGCAACTACACTTAGTACAACCAACGAGTGTAGCCGAATTCCCCGTGAAAGGCTCTGGACTAACTCCTCTTGATTCCTCTGAATAAGAGTTGAGGCGCTATGTGAAGCTCTCGTGGTTAAGCACAAGTGAGGCACACAAACACAAGCCAAGCATATATTGGATATATAACAATATGAATGATGCAAGGCACAACACAAGCAAATAGATATGAATGATATGAATGATGCACAACACAAATAAAGAGAGAGGGTTAAGAGACAATGGATCAAATGCAAACACAAAGATATGTTTCGAGGTTCGAGCCCCTAGCTCTACGTCCCCGCCTTCACCGAGAAGGATTTCTAATCCACTATCTTGTCCACCGAGGACTCCCACCGAGGAAACCTCCACCGAGAAGAATTTTGAACAACCGGAAGTACCGAACTCCTCTCTCAACCAATACAACATCCACCGAGGCAAACAATCACCACCTCACACAAGAGGGGTAGGCCCGTAGCCAAACAACCACAATTCACCTCTACCGAAGAGGGATACAAAACCAATCTCCAACTCCACCTCACACTAGAGGGAGCAAACAACAACCTCAACCTCTACCAAAGAGGGAGCAACCAACAAATGAGGGTTTTCAACTTGGTGGTATCTTTCAACCACAAACAATTCCTTTTTCCCACAAATAATGATCCTAATAGAATAGGATAGAAGATATAGCTCAAGTGTGAAAATCAAGGTGTTTTGGAAATCAAATAACAAAGAAAAATCCTTAGGAAAACACTTGCAATATGATAGAAATGAAGATCTAAAGCAATATCCCAAAAACCTATTTTTCTTTGAATTTTTCAAACCCTTGAAAACAATAAAGATGAAATCTTTTTGATCTAAAACACTTTTGAAAACTTGTTTTATAAACCAGAGAATAGGGAAATTTTTGGCTCTAAAAATATTTTTCAAAATCCCAAAGAATTGGGGTATAAATAGCCTCCTACAAAAAATAACCGTTGGGCTGAATTTGTCAGCCAGAACAGCTGGCGGTCGACCGGCCGGTCGACCGCCAATGGTCATATTTTTGACCGTTGGAGGAAGCCGGTTGACCGCCCGGTCGACCGCCCAAAAACAGAGAGCAGAGCTCTCTGGTCCGGTCGACCAGCCCAAATGCCAGGCCAGACGTGCACAGGCTGTGCACGTCGGTCGATCGCCTGATCGACTGGCTCCTGGTTCGGTCGACCGTGCGATCGACCGACAGAGCCTGTCAGGCACTGTTCTGGGTCAGAAAAACAGGGTAAAAATTATTCTAATAAATCCCATAAAACTTCTAAAAATTCACAAAAATAGTTTTATCATTTTACATTGAAATATAAACTTTTGTTAAAAATTTCAACATAAATTTCAAACATTTTGGACTATTTTTGTGTCTTACAAATTTTGTCAAAAACCAAAAACTGTATTTTACCAAACTTGGATTTTTCAAATAAACTTTGTCCAAACCTTATCCAAATACAAAAACATGATAATTAAGCATTTTAAAGCATGATGCATATGGATAGAAATCCAATGTACATGAAACATATATATATCATTGTTTTTGACTTTAATTCCAAAATAATATTTTGTTAAAAATACCAAAACTCATGAATAGGCATATCAAAATAAGTTTGTCTAAATAGTTGAAGCATGCATGTATATAGAACACATCTAATATACATAAAACATGTAAACTTGTTTTGATCTTAACTATTCATGAAAACCAATATCGGTTAAACCAAAAACTGAAAAACCGAATCCAAAACATGAAACGTGTGTGTTGTGAACTTGAGCATATCAACTATCTAATTTTTACAAATGGATCTAAACACACTAAACTATGGATACCTAAGTCTTCTTGACGATCTTCAATCTTCAAGTCGACTCGATCCAAACCGTGATCCACGAGCGAGTGCAATGAATGATCTTGATGTTCGGGCTCTGGAATCACCATGTGAAAGCTTCCAAATACTTTGTTGAAGCTAATCACCAACTAATATCTTGATAAATGATCTGAAACTAAAATCACAAGATTATTAGTAAACATAACTACATGAGTTAATCATATGTGATTCGAAGACCGACCTATGGGATGATCCGTACATCAGTACCAGTTCGTGCAGTGAAGACCAGATGGCGATTTGGTTCTGAAACCGCGTCATTTCATGTGAGTGTTCGTTCTTGTGTATTTACCATTGTCGGTATGTCTTACATGTTGCTCTTATCATTTCATGTGACTTTCTATTATATTTACCAGTTTGATCACTTGTATTACTTTATGAGACATCTATGAATGTTCACTTTAATTACCCAGTTGATATGAGCTTGTTTCAGCGTCATTTCATGTGTTGGTAATTTGTCGCTGTTGGCTTAGGCCTAGTCTTGATATACCTTTAGACTGTGACTTGACTCGATCTATTGATTGGATAGATTAAGTACATAGTTGAGCATCATATATATAAGGATCTTGTATTTGGACATTGAGATATTAGAGTTATATCATTTCATGAATAGATGATTACTGTTTCGGACTGGGACTAATTGTAAAGGAACTTGGACTGTACACTAGGTTGATCTTATGTTGGATTGGTTCAATATTGTGGTTTACTATCTACATTTTATCTGAACAATTATCAGACTTGATATTCCTTACTTGGTGATAATTCAGTTAAGAATTTATTCGGGTATTTGAGGATATATTAGATGTGATCTTACTTTATTAAAGGATTAGAGTTCTTGATGATTGGATTGGTACATGGACTTATTCAGAGTTGGACTGTGATTTGGACCGAACTTGAGTTATAGATGACATTGGATTTACATTCTTTATAATGAAGCCTGATCTGCATTAAGATGAGATTGACATATTTCATGTTGCGTACTTCTTAGACTTGTTATTCCTTCATGTGGTAATAACTTAGGTGATGATTCATTTGGATATTGACGACGGACTTGTTATGATGCAACTTTACTAAGAGATTGGATTACTTGATGTTTGGATCAGAATATGGACATAGTTGGAGTTTGGATTGATCTGAGATTTATGTTATTTACATTGGATATCGATCAGTATTTAGATGTGACTAATTTTGTTGGATTGTGACTAGATGTGTGGATATCTTACCTTTGACTTCGATATGTGATATCATATTGGTTTTGAATTATTCGAAGCAAGGGTTCCTGGATGTATCAACTGATTATATCATTTGAGTATGGATGAGTTGTTGGTATTGACTTATAAGTAAACCATTCTATATTGCAGCTGTTTGAGGATGTTTCCTCTTTAGATATGATTTCAGTATGTATTGACCTGTTGATCTCGAGGACATACCATGTGCTTCATAATTAGTTATTGATTACTTCAAATAATAGAGATTGAGTTATTGTGATAGTGATGTAATCGATATAAGTGATGTTGTATTTCAGAGTTATCAGATAGCAGTCATCACTTTATCAGTTGGTGAGATTATTTGTTAGTGATCATATGATGTGTTCAGAGTTTATATGAGTCGGTAGATATCTGTATCAGTTACTAATTATTTATGACACTTTTGTGTTAGTGGCTATATCTCTAGTATTCTATTTCAGATGTCAGATATTAGTTGTCAGCTACTCAGTTGTCAGATATCAGTTGACAGTTGTCATCAGTTGTCAGTTGTCAGTTGTCAGATTACCAGCTATTATTGACATCAGCAGTTGTTGGAGATATCAGTTACTATTACATACTAAATCATATTGATTGCTTATTAATAAAAGACATCATAACCCGGGGAACAGGGGTAATTGCCTGATGATGCATGTCGTGTATTTTGGAAGGACTTATTATGGTACCGAGTTGTGGGTTCCAACCATGGGGAACCAAGGTAGTACTGGCTACCTATTCAGTTGTCAGTTGTCAGGGTTATACCCGGATTACGGCGCCACACTAGTTGTCTTTTCGTGTGGGGCTGTGATCTTCAGTTGTCAGAGCCTTGCGGCTTGTCCTGTTTCAGCGCCAGGGGTGTTAGACTGTGGTACCGAGCATGCACGGTACTCTTTCAAAACACATGCACTACATTGGCAGGCAGTTACAACAACGATAACTTTATTTGATATGTGGGAAAACGGCTGTGGTATGGGACACAGCTAAGTACTACATTAGTTAGGTTAATAATAACCAATCAGACTAGTGACATATACTAGGTTACACATTCAGACATCAGTTATTTATTTACAGTTGTGATAGTTGACTTTTATCTTCATTCATGTTGTTATGCAGTTATCCTTCAGTTATCTGTTGATCATGTTATTTAGTTATCTTATATCTGCAGTTATCTTGTTATTATTCTGTGCACATTGTTTATATGCACGAGTACTTCCCTTTACACACACACTCACCAGGTCGCTTTCTGACGACCCTGAATTTGCACGTCCAGATATTGGACGCTCTGTTTCTATTGTACAGGTGTTCGATGAGACTGTACGCTTCGCGAAGAGCTGGAGCTTCTCCCTATTCGATTCCGGTATTCTTATCTTTCTAGCCTTCGTATTATTTCCTGATTCTCATTATATCAGATTCAGTTGTTATTCCAGTCTTTATTTATATGATATCATGCGTGGTTGCTTATATGTGATATTGCAGTAATCATGATTTATTACAGTTGGGATTTATAGCTTGTTTCGGGTTACTTAAGGCTTAGCGCGTATACGTGAGATATTTTCCTTGCATATATGCGTCGCCGACTCGTATCGCGTCTCCGCTCCAGCGTATTTTGGGAAGCGGGGCGTGACATCTCTCATATACCTATATATATTTATGTAATTGCTTCATGAATATATATACACACACACTAAAACTTTTTCTTCTCTAAATTATCATGGTATTAAAGCCCCTCAAATTTTTTCTCTGCTAATCGAAGTTCTCTCGGAGTTCTCGAGCCTGCATTGGGTCGCGTTCGCATAGTGTGTGCCTAGTGCCGGGCCACTTTCACTTTATACAACATCAGAGCTTTCCTCGCCGTCCTCGCGTATCCTCTTCCACCTCAGCTAAAACCAAGTCTTCCCTGATCCTCTCGCATCCATCGATATCGGCTCCATCATCACCCGTGTTCCTCCAACATTGCAGAATCCAATCTGAGCCCTCTTGGGCCCTATTCTAGCCTCTTGAGCTTTCTCATCAATTTAACCCTCTTGGGCTCTATTTTAGCCCTCTTGAGCTTTCTCATCAATTTAGCCCTTTTGGGCTCTATTTTAGCTCTCTTAGGCTTTTTTCATACTCAGATGGTCGACCGTCCTCTAGCACGCCACCAGTCAAATTCGAGGAGCTCACAAAAACCTCCTTCTGCCTGATCCATCCGGATCTCGTCCTGCCTGATCCATCTGAATCTCGCCCTGCCTAATTCGGAATCCATCCGATCTCGCCCTCTCATCTGATGTTTGATCCATTTGGATCTCGCCTTGCCTAATCTGTCCTGATCATACCTTCTTGCCTGATCCCTCTGGATCTCGTCCTACCTGATCCATCTGGTCTCGCCCTATGGAGCTCGCCGTCCTCTCAGACATCTGGATCTCGTCACGCCACCCTCGATCGCAATTTGCTCCATCGACCAGCTCATCAAAAATCTCACATAAGTTTCACGAGATTTTGTTCAAACTCTCGATATTTGATCCCCTGTGAGTTTGAGGGGGGTGTTAGATTATCTTATCTTTAGATATCTTTATCCTATTGTTAGATACACTTATCTCTAGGTACCCTTATCTTATCTTATCTTACTACTCGTTTTGTTATCTATCTACTCTTGTATCTATATATATTGATGTAATTGATATATATATATATATATATATATATATATATATATATATATATATATATATATATATATATATATGAGAGAAATGTAAATCAGCTGACACAGGAGGCAACTCCCTCTTATGTCGCACTCAAAAATCAATTTTTCGAGTAAATTTTCAATATCCGACCGCACATTATCATCTTCATATTCTAAGATATACACATATAAAAAATCAAGTGATTTGAAGTTTGTTTACTCCATTTTCTTTGGGTTCAAACATTAACGGTTTTTTAACAATAGAACAAAATGGAACGATTAGATCAATGAGTAAACGAATTTCAAATCACTTGATTTTTTATATGTGTATATTTTAGAATATGAATATGATAATGTGCGGTGGGATCTTGAAAATTCACTCGGAAAATATGATTTTTGAGTGCGACATAAGAGGGAGTTGCCTCCTGTGTCAGCTGATTTATATATATATATATATATATATATATATATATATATATATATATATATATATACACTGAAACTTTTTCTTCTCCAAATTATTAGGGTCACTTAAGAGACAAATACTCATTAGAATCCTTATTATCTTTGTGTGCTTTTCCTCTTCTCCTCCACTCTTTCCTCGAGCAAACCCTTTGCTCATATATTCATTTGTTAATTCTTTCTTCTGATAGATAGTAAAAAGAAGAGAAATGCCTAATAAGGAAATGCTTTCAATAGATAAATTCTAAAAAGTTCAACTTTGATCAAGGTCTGCAAGGATTTGGTTAAGAAAAATATTCATGTTTCATTTGGAAGGTGAAAAATCCATAATTTCCTCCAAACTCAAAACTTCGAAAATTTTGCTTCAACGTGGCAACCAGGTTGTGAAAGCGGCAAGCGTTCGATTTTCACTATTGTTGAATGAAAAATTAGGCTTGGGGAACTAGTATATTGTATGAGCCACTTGCCTTCCAAAACAAATAAAAAAAAAAATTGACAATCAGATTTTCTTTTATAACTGTATCAGCATCTTTTATCTTACATGATATTGATGGGTTATGAAAGTTAAAAACACTGTGGGAAAATCATGTAGTCCATTACAAAACTAAATCAGAGAAACTATTTGCAGAGATTTACAACTTACCCATAGATTGGGGAGAGTCAATCACTAGCAAACTAATTCCACAACCAGCTCCTCAACAAGCCCACACAAGATCAGTTCTTCAACTTGACCAATAGCGTGGTCAGCCTCTTCCACACAGACCCAATTCACCCACCCCAATCCCACATTGCATTGAGCATTACATCACTGCATCTGAGATCTCTCTCCAGTATCACATAAATACCGTCTTTTATACTAACACCAGCAACATTTTTACTGGAACCATTCAGTTTCTCGATCCCATTACTGATTTCAACCACCAACTGATCGAGAGATACGGCAACTGCCAGACTCCACAAGCTTGCTTGCAGCATATGGTGATTTGAAACCTCTGCTTGGTGCCATTTTCGGATCATTAGTTCCTTTGCACAATCTAAGACAAGCTCAATGTTTCGTGTTCTGCGCTTGAAAACACCTTGACTTTGATGGTGTGTAGTTCGATAGGCATCAAGTCTGAAAAGTTCTTGTGCATGGCTGATGAAGGACTGGTTGCTCAGAAGCAATAGATGGTTATCGAGTTCTCCTGCTTTAGTTGATGTTTGCATGTTGGATTTGTTACTTGGAAACCGAGATTCTTCTGGTAATCTAGAGTTTTTGTTGCATTTGCTGCTCTTCACCATAACTTCACAAAAGAGTTTCGACTCTTTACTACTGCATTCTGTAATCAATGAATAGACCTTTCATGCATAAAACAGTTTCTTTTTTTTAATAAAACAGGAATGGAGAGAAAAGAATAAAATAGGGCAGCTTGTGAAAAAATTTCACAAAAGAAACAGATGCTTACCTTTGTTGTAAGGTGTGGAATTCTTCTCTGCGTGTTTCCAGGGTGCATCAACAGGCAAACTATAGATTTGATTGGTTTCTTTGACTTCACCAGTCTAAATGAGAAAACATTGATAAAATGCACAATATTAGTTCAGACTTGAGACATTATGCAGCTGATTTGAGCACAAGAAAATTAATTTTATTAATGGATTTATCTGAAAGAAAGATCCATAATAAATAACGAAGTTTCCTCACTTGTAGATTCCACCAAGATGGTTAATTTGTTATGTGCTGAAGTAACAAACAGTTCATAAGCACAATTAAACAGAAGAAGGGAAAAGGACTTACCACTGCTTTGATGTCCATCAGATTTTCTGGCTGGTTTCACTTCGGTTATCTTCTTTACCTTCACAAGATTATTAAAATTTTGAGAAATAGATTTCAAAGAGGCTGAATTATGCTTTCTTGACGCATTAGCTCCTCTAGAAACAATGAGTTGATTATTTGATGAGACATCAGTCTTTGTGTTTCTTCCTCTATCAGACTTCGTTGGTGCTCTCGATACAACTTTGGCCTGAGATCTTGAAACTGCAGTAGGTTTAGACTCCTTCCAGTCTCCAGGTTTCCTTCCATTCACAAAAGATTTTGACCTGTCAACGCGTACCACTTTCCTCTGCTGTTGTTGACCAACAGAAGCAAGATTTGCAGTCTTTTGATACGATACGATTTTATTTGATCTCTTCGTGTTCTTCACTTCTTTTCTCTCAGATCTTCTCGATAACATCTGCTCATTCCAACAAATTGTCTCTTTTGGAATCAGGCTGGTAGCTCGGGTTTTCTTCAAAACAAGAACCTCATTATCAAATCGAGGGCCAGGACATGACATTCTTTCACGTTCCTTGAATTCATCACTCTCTTGAACTTCTTTGGATTTCACAATCTCAACAATATCCTTTACTGTCTTTGTCCTCAGCTCTGGATTCTTCTCCATCCATGAAATGTTTCCTGTCTTCTGTTCTTATCTTGTATGATGGCCAGCCTCTGAGGGAAACCCTTGTTCAAGACCCATGAGCTTTGCAATCAAATTCGGTCCATTCGCCTTCTTGGGCTATGCATTGAGGTCACTACTCATCAAAAACCCAGTGACCGGCTCAAAGAAACCTTCTCCTCATTGTCGGCACCAATTCCAAGCTATTGGCTGCAACTGCTCCCTCTGATAAATTTCTTCAATTCATCAACGTAATTAAACAAAGTGTTAAGATTTGTGCAAACAAATAGTACCACATTGGCTAGACAAGGGGATGGTCTAAAGTATATAAGGATTTGGACTACACCTAGAAGGTAGTCTTTTGGGATGGTGCCCCGAATCCTTACAAATGGTATCAGAGTCATGCCCCAAACTTAGTCATGTGTGAAAGATTCTCCAAGAGTGGATGGCGTAGTCTCGAGCGCAGGCAAAGGTGCAGTGATAGGCAAGCACTGTGCAGTGTAGCGCAGGGATTATGATGTGAATACGTCGTGAAGGTTGATTAATGTCGGATTTAGCAGTTTATTTTTCTGGATCTGTTTTGAGTCAGAGTTGGAATCAAATTTTCTTTATTCTGATTAAAGGTGTTTTGAGTCCAAGTTGAATTTAAGTTTTCTTTATTCTGATTGAAGGAGTTTGTTTAGGAACAGGAGAGTTCATGGTTTATAAATAATCTCTTAGGGGTTGCCTTCAAAAGGGTTCGTTATTCTTGGCGACCATCAAGGGCTTGTAATCTTCTCAGCGTGAGGTGTAGGTAATTCTTATTGTACTCTCCCAAAGTTTTAATAAAGTTTCTCCCCTTTCTCCCATGAACGTACACACGATCTGTTTGATCGGTGGAATCACGTTATATTGTGTGTTGGCTTTCAATCTACTTTGAAATATCTTCTTCTTCTCTTCTTCAAATTGCCTTAGGGTCTGTTTGGTTGTCGTAACTGGCCGTAATTCGTAGTTGTAATTGGTAAAGTCTTTTACAATTGTAAATGAGTTACATGTATGTAAATTTTATGGTGTTTGGTTGGTAATATAAAATTGTAAAGTGGGAAAGTGTATTATACTTTACGGTGTTTGGTTGTCATAATGTATAAGTCGTAAGTGAAAAAGTTGACCACAAAATTAACTATTTGGTGATTTTAAAAGTTTTGATACTGCAAATAAATATTAAAAAAATTTAATATTAATATAAAAAAATAAGACAAATTTGTATGACCACAAAATTAACTGTAACTGGGCTGGAAGTGAGTGGTAACTGGATTGCAAGTGAGTGTTAGTTGAGTTACGTAAGTCTTTTACGAATTACGGTCCAAACAAACGCCGTAGTTGTAACTGGGTAGTAAGTCATTTACGAATTACGGAGTTTTACGTGAAACAAACGGCCCCTTAGTAGATCCTATGGTTCGTATCCGTTGCGCCGCCCCAGTCGATTCGGTCATCGGGGTGTCCTCTTCTGAAATCACAACAATTGGTATGAGAGCAGACAGATTGTTTCCCAATAATTGGTATCAGAGCAAGGTAACTTGAAGATGTCTGTGATCAAATTCGATATTCAGAAGTTCGATGGCGTCATCAATTTCAGCAGGTGACAGATTAGGATGAACACCATTCTTACCCAGAGCGGCTTAAAGAAAGTACTACCCAAGAGGGAGAAAAAGCCTCGAGACATGAAGGAAGAAACTTGGCAGGAGTTGAAAGAGAAAGTCTTGACAGCTATTCAACTTTGCTTGGCGGATAAAGTGTTGGATAAGTTTTCTACAGAGAAAAACAGCGTCCTCGCTGTGGGAGCGACTTCAAGACCACTATCTGAAGAAGTCGTTGGTGAATCGATTTATTCTGAAGCAGCGTCTCTTTCTTCTCTGCATGCATGAAGGTACATCTATCAAGTCTCACATTGCAGAATTTTTCTCTATTATCATGAACTTGATAAAATAGAGGTTAAGATAGAAGATGAGAATCAAACACTTCTATTACTGTGTTCTTTACCTTTTTCATATAAGAGTTTTAGGGAAGCTATCATCTATGGAGGCAAGTAAACAATCAAGATCAATGAGGTCAAGGAGCATCTGCTCAACAAGGACAAAATTGACACCCAGTTGACGGGTGAGTCTCATCATGATAATTTCGAGAAAGTTCATTATTCAAGAGAGAATAGTAATAATGAAAGTTTGTTGGGTAACTCAAAACACAAAAATTTGATGTGCAACTATTGTCACGAAAAGGGTCATATTAGATCTGAGTTTTGACTTCAAAAGAAAAAACAACCAGATGCTAATATCACTGAACTAGTTGAAGGAGATGAAGAACAGTGCGATGATTTATCTATTACAGGCAGACCATATGGTAACATGGATAGATGGGTCATAGATTCTGGATGTTCACAGCATATCAGTTCCAATAGGAATATGTTCTCTTAATACACTTCGGTTCAAGGGGGAGAAGTCTCATGAAAAATTCTGCTACAAGTAAGGTGACTGAAGAAGGAACAATCTAGTTTCAGTCTCATGATGGATGCATCACTACTCTTCAAGGTATTCTTCATGTTCCCGAATCAAGGTATAATCTCATCTCTCTAGGTGCCCTACATAAAGAAGGGTTCTGTTTAAGTTCGAAAGGTGATCTTATGAAAGTTTTCAAAGAGGATCATGTGATGTTTCAAGCCGAACATGTCAGCAATGTGTATATGTTACGGAATTCGGAGGTTACAATCAGTAGATTACAGTTATCCTCAGTTTCAAAAGCGGTGGTTGTGGAACAATCGGAGACTACGATCGATTCGAGGTCAGATGTTCAATTGTACACCGAAGGGAGATTGGGACTGGCGCGCAACAAGGTAGTCCAGATCATTACCTATGGTGGAGCAAATTCTTATAGATCTTGTGTAGATCAAAGAGATCATTTGGTAATAAAGTTTAGGTTGGGGCTGAACTTATTCGACCTAATAAAGATGTAAACCCCATGAAGGGGTTATGGAGAAGAGGGAGTGAGATGGAGATGAAATCAAGTTTGTTCAATTGTGCGTGGATGCAAGCACATGGAACATGGTGGCTATTCTCGGACTTTGACGTATTCAAGTCAAGGGGAAGATTGTTAGGATTATGACATGAATACGTCGTGAAAGTTGATTAATGTCGGATTTAGCAGTTTCCTTTTCTAGGTCTGTTTTGATCCCGAGTTGGATTTAAGTTTTCTTTATTCTGATTGAAGGTGTTTTGAGTCCGAGTTGGATTCAAGTTTCCTTTATTCTGATTGAAGAAGTTTGTTTAGGAATAGGAGAGTTTATTGTCTATAAATAACCCCTAAGGGGTGACCTTTAATGTATTACAAGAGAATCTAATGAATTTGTAATTCCTAAGAGTGTAATTCATCTAGGTCAGAAATTCATGGAGAAGCTTAGTTACAAAGGTTCGTTGTTCTTGGCAACCATCAAGGGCTTGTAATTTTCTCAGTATGAGGTGTAAGTAATTTTTATTGTACTCCCCAAAGTTTTAATAAAGTTTTTCTCCCCCTTCTCCCGTAGACGTACACACGATTTGTTTAATTGATGAAACCACGTTATATTGTGGGAGAGTCCTCTTCTGAAATCACAACAAATAATAGGAGAGCATACATATTATTTTCCAACACAAAGAGCCATCCATGAAGAGCCACTCAAATCTCGCAGAAGCGCCCGTTAGCCCAAAACCAACTTCTCCCAGTTCTAATTCTCTCTCTTTAGCCTTCTCATGAGACACTTTTGATGCTTCGTGAAGCTTTTTAAGTGCTATCAAGGACTCTTGGAGATCAAATGCACCACTGATAGATCTTCATGATGTCTTTCGATCTGACGTCAAAATTCGGGCCCTTTGGGCATGAATTGATCATCTGGGTCAGCTTGTGGGAGCCTCTAGAGATCTCCAACAGCTTTGTTTCACTATGTTATCCTCAGCCATGGTGGCCTCTCAGGTATCAAATGCAACTTAATAAAGAGTGGGTCTCAAGAACTAGTGCATTGATGCATATTCCATATCAAGAAGAAATTGAAAAGAAACAAAGAAACTGATTGCAGAAATTTATAGAGACAAGGCTAACACTTTGCCCATAACTTCCAACTTTACATTATTTTGTATAAAATGGGAATCATTGGATGTGTTACTGAAATTTAAAGAAGAAATGAGAAGAGAAGTGTACCTTGAAACCTGAAGGATCTTGATTCATAGGAGAGGGTAAGAAAGGAGAGACGAACACAAGGAGGATTTAGAGAAGAGCAAGCAAGCGACAAGTGTGTGCAGATCTGTGTGGAAAAATACTGCACAGCTGTCACTTCTAGTAAATTGACTACTCTCTCTATCTGAGGGGCATTGAATATGGGGTTGGCTGCTTGTGCCTTGTGATCTGCAGACTGGGGCTCATTAACTTCTGGTTTAAGCTGCTGGGGTCAAGTCAGGTGGTGTTGTTTTTACCTCTGATAACAGTAAAATTTACATAGAGGAAGGCAAGAAATAATTCATTGAAACTTAGAGCTCTAATTTTAAGGCATCAAGATTTTCTTCTGTGTCTTCTAGTTGTGGTGTTTAATGACAAGTTGACTTGCTGTTAGTCTTCACTCCAATTTAACGAAACGAAGTACAATTTGCTTTGAAAGATAAACTACTAAAAGAGTGTTAAGGCCTGTGAATGAGCCAAAAGAAATCACCGGTTCAAACCATGTATGAGCCAAAGTTTTTCACCAAGGAAATTCAAGTTACAAAGTCGAAAATTATTTGTCTTTCAGTATGAATGCAAGCATTATTTGTTCATCTGTGTTCGCTATCGTTTCCACAACCACATATGCGATGTTTCCATCTGCTCATAGAGTGTGTCGGTGAACTCGAATATCAGTAATGAACTTAAATTTGAAGAACTTTCACTGTACGACAGAAATATAATTAGGATTTAGATTTATCGACTGTACTTACAGAGTTGATAGTAAAGTACATATGAACAGCAAAAATGGGGGTGATACATGGAGAATCAATTTGTCGAGACTAATTATATCTTGCCACGTGGACCAAGCTTTGGAGGCAGCTGAGGGCCTTTCTTGATGGGCAGGATGTCGCCTGAGGCGGTCGAGCTGAGGTAGGCGAGCGTGGAGCCTCCCCCAAGTATCAAAAACTTGAGCAACAAACCCCTCTTGGTGAAAGGAGCCGCGAAAGTCTCAAAGAACTTGCTCTGCATTGAGATACCAGAATCCAGATGAAAGCCACAGATATTAGGCACTAAAATATATTATGTGAATGCAAATACATTCAGAAAATTAAGTATGTTCACAGGGGGAAAAAAAATACTTGGTTTGACATATATTTAAGCAAGTTTAGGTATCTAAATATGTCATGCTAAATGAAACAGTATGAACATCAGAGGATGAAAAATTAATTTACGACAATCTCATACCAAAAGAATATCGAAGACACAAATAAACACAATCCGAGAAATGCCAGTGTACACATAATGCACTTTTTTGTAATAATTACCTGCAGAACTATATTCTCTTTAAGAAGTCCATTTTGCAGACTCAATTTAGCACACATCCAGAACCTTTGTATTTGATTGTGTGAATGCAGAGTATAAAGCAAATATGAAAATCTTTAAATTGTCTGATAACAAGGTCTCAACTAAGACCTCGTCTACGCGAAGATAAAGACTAAGTTTATGGGTTGTTGACTCACAATGTACACTAAGCCATCATATTTACCTGCCAGTATTGAGAATCAGATGCCATATCACAGGATTCAAACTTTCAAACTAGAAATGTCATATATAAGCAGGCATTTACAGTCTACTGCCATCAGTCAATGACTGTGCTATATGCATTCAAGGAAAATTATAGAATCAAGGAATAGCATCATGGATATCAGCAGATGCATAAATGCGAGAGGAAGAAACAAAAAAAGATGGCCAGTATGATCCAATGCAAAAAGAAAATTAAATTCTTTTAGGTAAAAACACTGAGAATAATAGTCCCCGTGCATACCACTAAGAATACTTTAAGGAAATAACTCAAGCACAAGAATACAAGAGACCATAAAACTATTTGATAGTCGAATGCGGTATTGCTTACAGAAGGGAGAAAGTTTGCTAATAGTTATCACAAATAGAGAACATGTTGAATTCGATGAAGATTAAGAGAGCATGAGAGTGGAGGATTATGGTTCAGGATGGTTACTACTCAATCTGATCCCATTTTTTTTTTTTACAGAACTTCTCTTTACATTAACTTACTCTGATTTGTATCTGATTCTTTTGCTTTCAATCATAGATAAAGTACTATTCAGAGATATTGAAAATAAGTAATATTGAAACAAGACAGGTTATTGAAAATAAGTCAAGGGTTTCCTTATATATTCCAAAAATCTTTCTTAATTTGATATCCACTCTCCACATCTTTTATACTTTTATCTAAGTAATCCAATTAAAAGCTTGGAAAGATTAATTAATTTGATACAATTGTTGACAAGTTGTGATCCATCTTAGGGCATCATCAGTTAGCAGTTTAGTACCCTAAGGAATGATCCAAACAATTAACCAGTTACAAAACAAAAGAATTTGGCTTTCACTACAAAGTCTCAACAAAATTGTCCAGCTAGAAAAGATGCAGTCTACTGGTTTGTTCTCAATACTAGGATTGGACGAATAGGGGATATAGGTGTTTTGATATTCTCCACATTATAGATATTGATCGAATATTGAGTTTATGATTTATTGTGTAAAACTGAATATGAGTAGCAGAATATATTGTAATGAAAACAGATGAATTTTTCTTCTTCTATGAAATCTATAGATAAAAACGAAGTCCAACCTTTTAATTTTTTATTTTTTTTTATTATTATTTTTTTTTTTGGCGTGGGGTGGGGGTTGGGATGTGGGGTGCAAACGGGTTGGGTTCGCGTCGGATTCATGTAATATTTGAACTTGAACCTGATAAAATTAATATTATTTTTTCAAGTGATTCAATTTTATTGGATGCAAATTAAAAAAATTACGTTACTTTATTTTTATATATCATCAAGTTTCATTTTAGTAGTTCTATCAATTTAAATATAGTGACATGTATGATATTGAGTTGTCGATTCTAACATTTTTTCTTTTTGGGTTTGAAAAGGTCATAACTGAACCGGATCGTACAAGGATTTCCGGTCTAACTTTTAGATTTGAACCCTATAAATATGTTAACGGCTAGATCAGGGTTTTTCAGGTACCGTTTACAACCCTAGTTGGATGGCTCTCTCCCCTTCCTAGTACATATAAATTATACATGCTCTTTTCTAAAACTAAGCGGTTAACCTAGGGTATTTCAAACAATTTTAAGAATCCCTTACATTTGGATCTTTGAGCTATGTGAAAAGAGTTAAAGCAAAGCAAACAAGGTTAACATATGTTGTATAACTGGCTTGTAAATGATGAATCTGGACCTGAAGCTTGATACAATGTCACTTGCTACTTCTCTCAGAAAAGGTATAATCCCAATAATCTATAGAAGGATTCTTTGCCTACGATAACTGTGGGTCCTTTATGCACGATCATTTAAGTAGGTGTGAGCTCGCTTGTTCGACTCTTGAGTAGACATGATTTGTGACCGAGTAGGCAAGTATTTCTGCAATTTATGTCAAGCAATCCTATGTTCTCATCTATACATGAATCAGATTTCTCTACAAATAATTGGTGAAAAAAACATATTCCAGATAAAAATTAGCCTTTGATTCCATAAATTGGGATTTTCTCCTTGAATTATTAGTGGTAAGAGGATTTGTGGATTGGATGGATACGAGCATGTTTATACTCTGGTACCTCGTCAATACTTGTGAATGGGAAGGCGGGAAACCACATTAAATGTCAGAGGGGTCTTAGGCAAGGTGATCCGCTCTCCCCATACCTCTTCATTCTTGTTACCGACACTCTCACTAGAATCCTCTCCCTAGCCGGTAGCAGTGGAAGCATACAAAAGGTTGGCTCCCTTTCATGGCCGAATGATCTCGTGAGCCTTCACTATGCCGATGACACCCTTCTTCTTGTGCCGGGAGATGCTAAATCCCTCACATCTTTAAAGTTTCTCCTCTATACTTATGAGATGATGACCGGTCTTAAAATCAATTTTCGCAAATCCTCTGTGTACAACTTGAGTAGAAGTGAGGAGATGGGTACTAGAGCCACTAGTATTCTTAATTGCAACCTTGGAACATTACCATTCACCTATCTTGAGCTTCCAATCAAGGTGACCTCTCTTTCAAGGGAAGATTAGCAAGCTCCTATTGACCGGGTTGAGAAAAAGCTCGCCACTTAGAAGGGCAATACTCTTTTTAGAGGAGGTAGGCTCATTCTTGTGAATTCCGTCGTATCTTCCTTACCTCTCTACTTTATGTCTTTCTACCACCTCCAGAGTGGGTTATTCATGGCATTGATCGTATCCGACGTGCTTTCTTTTGGAAAGGGACAATAGATATTCATGGTGGGGTTTGTTTGATTAATTGGCAACTTGTTTGCTCTCACAAAAGTCAAGGTGGTTTGGGTGTTTACCACCTCCGGGCGATCAATCTTGCTATCCTTTCTAAGTAGTGGTGGAGGTTATTCCATGATGTATATGCTTCATGGGTGGCTCTTATCATACACAACTATTATAAAAGAAGAAGGTATCTTGATTTGCACACCATTTTCTCTGAACATGTATCCCCCTTTTGGAGAGGAGTCCTCAAGGCTTCTATGGCCTTTACATCTAGCATCAAAGTGGAGGTGGGGGATGGTTGCTCAACGAGATTTTGGCTTGAATATTGGGTGGGTAATGACACCCTTGCTTTCGTTTTTTCTAATCTTTTCTCTATTGCCATGGATCCTTCCGCTATAGTGAGCACTCAAACTTGTATTCTCGACTGGAGAATAATTTGGGCTCCCCAATTCTGAAGATGACCAATTGAAAACCTCTCCAATAATGTCCACAACCTCCTCAATCTCCTTCAAGCAAAAAACCTTTCAATCTCTTCTCCAGATGTTCGGTATTGGAAACTGAAGAAAAATTTAATCTTCACCTTTAACTCTCTTTATAGAAATCTTATTGGTTACCTTGAAGAGAATAATTATTTTTGACGGATTTGGACTGCGCAAGTCCCGCTCAAGACAAAAGTGTAGATGTGGCTAGCGTACCATGACCGTCTCTTAACGGCAGACAATCTTGTCAAACGGGGTATCCACTTCTCTTCATTATGCATGTTTTGGGGGGGTAACACGGAAACCGCCTCTCATATCTTCCTACTTTGTTCGTTCATCTTGCAACTTTGGGCGCCGGAAAGAAATCGCATTGCTATAACTTCTTGGTCATCTTCTATTGCATCTCTTTAGAGTGATTGGAGAGTATCCAATGTCCCACAAAATGAAGTGGACCGATGAGATTGTGTTGTCACTGTCGTCATTGGGTCGTTTGGCTTGAACAGAATCAAAGAGTCTTCCAAGCTAAGTCTTCATCTACCATGGAGCTCAAAGGAAGGATCAGTGGGCCTTTGGCGGTCTCATTTCACACTCCACAATTGCTGGAGTGTGAAATGAGACCGCCAAAGGCCCACTGATCCTTCCTTTGAGCTCCATGGTAGATGAAGACTTAGCTTGGAAGACAAAAGTGTATATGTGGCTAGCGTACTATGACCGTCTCTTAACGGCAGACAATCTTGCCAAACGGGGTATCCACTTCTCTTCATTATGCATGTTTTGTGGGGGTAACACGGAAACCGCCTCTCATATCTTCCTACTTTGTTCGTTCATCTTGCAACTTTGGGCGCCGGAAAGAAATCGCATTGCTATAACTTCTTGGCCGTCTTCTATTGCATCTCTTTGGAGTGATTGGAGAGCATCCAATGTCCCACAAAATGAAGTGGACCGATGAGATTGTGTTGTCACTGTCGTCATTTGGGTCGTTTGGCTTGAACAGAATCAAAGAGTCTTCCAAGCTAAGTCTTCATCTACCATGGAGCTCAAAGAAAGGATCAGTGGGCCTTTGGCGGTCTCATTTCACACTCCACAATTGCTGGAAGCCGCCGTAACTTGTTGCTTCCTCGACAATAGTTTTTTTTTTTTTTTAACATCTCTTTCTCCTATCCCTTGTCTTGTATCTCTCCCCCTATTCCGCAAGTTCTTATTCATTATTATTTTAATAATATAATACATTGAGGCTAAGGCCCAACATTCCTTAAAAAAAAATTAGAAACAAAACAAAATCCCTAAGTCAATGCAGATGCTAATAAAATAGTTAATGAACTATAGTGACGTATAATCTACATATTTCTCGCTGGATTATGTATAATAGAAAACAAATTTATACTAATCAAAATAAACTAAATCAGCCAACAAAATTGAGATACCTGAAGTGGGTTGTAAGGAGAAGGTGCATCAGAACCGTACAAGTCCCACTGACCAGTTGTGTTGCCAAGGTCCTCCAGGTCGAAGTAGACGCTCTTGTCTCCGTACTTAGCCACCACAGCACCAGTACACCTTAAACAAAGTACTTTCAAAAATAATGTGCTCATGAACTCAAAATCAAAATGCTAAGATGAGACAGAGAGTACCAGATGTTAGAGCGTGCCGCAACTCGGCGAGGAGACCGGACGGAGAGCTTGGTGCCCTGCAGGGAGCTGCCGCCAAGGCCCGTGACGGCCACCGGTCGTGCGACAGCCATGGTGGTCAGAGAGGCCATTGGTAGTTCAGTGTCACTGCTTTCTCTCTGGCTTATCTGCCTCTGATTGCTAATGCTCTCTTCTTCTTCTGGTTCTGGTTGGCTATCTAGCTATCTGTGAGATTGGAAATGTTTGGGCGGGATTTGTTTGCGAATCCAACGCAGACACGTGGCAACTTGGTGTTTCGGTCTGGATTGAACACGAGCCAGAGAGAGATGGACAGTTGGTTACCCTGTGAGATAACCTTACCCTAGGTTCAACAAATAATGTAAATTAGTAATAATAATAGATCAATCAATCAATAAATTGCATGCCTTAAACGACCATCTACAATGAAAAGTATGCTGATTGAAACAAAATATGTTTCTATGAATTATGAGAAGTCTATCACGAATTATATAAAGTTGAACAAGTGAAACAAAATACCCTTCCAGATAAGAGTTCAGATTACACTAACTACTACGAGTATGCTGTCCTAGCCATTTGTTAGTATCAGTACTCAAGACTAATAAATTTAAATTTAATGAAATTATTGGTATTACTTTCAAAGTTATGAACATTATATAAAATAAAATTTAAAAACAAATGCACAGAATAAGATCTTCCTTACCTGCAGATGATGTCTGGAGTTGATGAGGTCCTCGAGCTGATTCCACTTCAATGAATTGAAATCAATTCTAGAACAACTTGTTTGGGTATTTAGCTTCCCAATGCTCAGAGAGATTACGTCACAGAGCTGCAAATATGAAAGATTTCTTCACAAGGAAGAAAAAATCAATGTTTTTGCATATCTAGTACAAATCCAAAGCAAAAAGAACAAACAAAATGCAAAAAAAAAAAGCCATATATATATTAATAACAATAATAATAAATAATAATCATAACAAAATATTAAATAATAATCTCCCAATACAAATATTAAATAATAATAATTCTTATTAAAAATGGTTATTAATTTATATATAATAGCAATTAAAATAATAATTATTAATGATAATAAAAACAAGATTTAATATTATTATAATAATAATAATAATAATAATAATAATAATAATAATAATAATAACAATAGCAATAAAAAAAAAAGAAAAAATAATATAAAAGCCCATAACACAGCTCGCCCACAAACAAAAGAAAAGCAGGGTGCCGAAAAAGAGAAGCCCAGGAAGCTCAGGTCCTCTTTCCTCTTTTCATTTGCAATTCTTTAGACAAAAGCCTAAATCTGTAGGCTCACCCAGTTCCAGATAGTCTCCAACAGTGAAAGGATGGGAAAAACCATCAAATTGAGCTACTTTGCCCTCCCTCACTAGCAGCTGGATGACAAAAAAAACAGACAAACAAAATGGCATAAAAATAAAACATCAGGGAATAGCTTACTATACAACAAGATATATGGGGGAGCAGATATTGCCACCCCTAAAAAGTAATGAAGGCACTCCTACGATACGATTAGGGCAACACCAAATTTGATAAAAGCCCCGCCAAAAAATTTAAACCCACCCCCCCCCCCCCCCCAAAAAAAAAAAAAATAAATAAATAAATAAAAATTGTCCTCTTCTTCTCCCCCTCCCCCTCTCAAGCCTCCCCTCGACGACGACCACCCCTCCGGTGAACCCCCTCCCCTCCTACTCCCCCTCCCCACCAGCGAACCATCCTCCCCCCGACGAAACCCTTTCCCCATCCCCGCCATCTCCCGGCTCCCGGCTAAACCCTCCCCTCTCCTCCCATCCTCTCCTCGATCTCCCCCTCCCCCTCCCAGGTTGTTCAGTCTGATCTGACCCAACAGACTCTAGTCTGCTCGGCTGAAATCCGGCATAACAGTGTTCGGCCAGTTCTAGCCGAACAGATCAGAGTCTGTTCGGTCGGATCTCTGGATGAACAGACCAGAGTCTGTTCGACTAGATCCGGCCGAACAGTTCCGGCTGATATGGCCGAACAGCCTATGGGGAGAGGAGGAGCGCCGGGAAATGGGGGGTCACTGGGGAGGATAGGGTGGGGATATCTTGTAGAGGGATGAGGAGGGGGTGGGGAGATCTGATGGGGGAAGGAGGAGGGGAGGTAGGGAGATCGGTGGGGGAGGAGGAGGGGAGGAGGGGGTGTCGGGGTAGGCTGAGGGGAGGAGGGGAGGAGGAGGAGGAGGCGTCGGAGGAGGAGGCCGAGGAGAGAGGGAGGAGGAGGGGGAGCGACGGGGAGTAGGGGTCGCCAGAGTTGAAGGAGGAGGGAGATTGAAGGAAGGAGGAAGAAGAAAGAGCATTTTGGACTTTTCACCAAGAGTGAAATGGTCAAAAAAATAATGGCACACTTGTAATTTTTTGGGAGGCCTTTCTCATTTCTTGGAGTGGCAATATCCCCGGTATTCCCCTGGCCTCCTTCCCCCGTCCCCCTCTCTCCTTCCCCCGTCCCCCTCCCCCTAAGTGCTGCCCGCTCCTCCCCGCCATCTCTGTTCAGCCACTCTAAAGGAGAACAAGAAGGGGACATTTTGGTAATTTTTGAATTTTTTGGGGGCCTTTATTAAATTGGGGGTGCCTTAATCCTTTGGGTGCCTTCCTCATTTTTTGGGGTGGCAATATCTGCTCTCTCTATCTAGCGCGCTACTTAAATGATTGTATATAAAGGTAAAAGTAAATGGTCATCAGAATAGACCTTAGGGATAAGCAATAACACTATATATTGATGAATAGGCATGCCATATCATGTTTGCTCAAGGTGGCGTCAATAAAAAAAATAAAAAAATAAAAAATGAACTTGTAAAAATGAAACTTTGATGTGAAATGTGTACGTGTACAGAAATCCATATAAAATAACTAAATTAACGCTTCACCAACCTGAAACGGTCATTGATAAGAAAGGTAAAAACTAGTAATATTAATATAGATGATTAAATATACATGTGTGTGTGGTCTATTGCAAATAAAAAAAATACTAATTTATGCTACTTTATTATGCAGGTAAAGTACAACATACAATACAGAAATAGAATTATCAGGCAGTAGAATCACACAACTCGTGTTTTGGTGAAACACTCAATGTAAATAATATCCAGAGATAATGTAATATCTGATTGTAAATAAAAGGAACGTAGTTGAGATTGTACCTACTGAGGATCGTGTTTGATCTCATTGTCTTGTTCTTGATCTGCAGATGCAAGTGGCTCTACATCTTTGGCAATCATCGGCGCAATTCGATTAAAGGAATCGGTTGGTTTTGAACTTGGCAATGCACAGATGAAGGGTAGTGCTAGACGTGTGCAAGAGTGCATGAGTGGAGGTGCTCACGCAAGATGCTGGGCATGGCTCATCATTGACTGGGCCTGGCTCGATCATCGACGCAATCATAGCCAGACGCGACTGGACTGCAAGACTGGGCTGGCATTGGTAATGCTTGGTTGGGCACGTAGGTAAGGTTAGGATCAAGCGCCGGGCTCAAATGAGGGCGAGGAACTCAAGACCAGGTCGGGAAGAAAGCAAGATCACTCGTTGAGCTTAGGAATCTGATCGGCAAGAGAACGAGGGCGGGAGCCGAGAAGATCGCGACTACCCTGCTGGCACTCAAGCACTGGCTGGCATCAATCACGGGTAGTGCTAGGGCGTTAGTGGTGGAACGGTTGGCTACTGAGGAGACGAGTGCAAGAGGAGGTCGAAGTTGTTGTCGCACGACAAGAGAGAGAGAGGGAGAGAAGGATTCCTAAAAGGAGTTGGAGAGAGAGATTGAGAGAGATAAGAGTTATTTTTTTGGGTTTTTCTTTATAAAGGGGATAGGACAAATACTAGTGTTTCACATTTCTAATAGGGTTTTTAAGATTTCATACTCCTAAAGACTCTAGGGTTTCACATTCTTAAAGGATTTAGACTTTGAAATTCAAATCTCACTTAAATTTGAGAAAATTATAAAACCTTTATTCAATTCTATATTTTTAAAAGATTGCATAGGGGCCTCTTTTTATAGGCAATACAAAACTTGAGTTCCAAATTACAATTAATGCAGCACTAAAATAAAAGAAAACCAAAGTACCAAAAATCTAAAATAATCAAAGATATAAGACAATAGAAAATGCATCTCTTGTTCAATCTTCTCTCGAACCAAATAGATGTTAACATTGCGCGCTTCCATCTCTATTGGTACACGCGCCATGTCTTTGGAGTCTTCAACTGAATGTCCACATCATTCTCCTCGGGTTGGAAAGAATGTATGGGTCAAAAAATCACAATTGTAAAATTCTTTTAATTGAATAGAATATTACATCGGATACAATCTGATTACAAAAGATCAGAAATCTTTTAATTGATTATCCTCTTTATTTAAAACTGGGTTCTTCACGTGGTGATAGAGAGTGAGTTTTGTTCTCCGTTGACTGGCTAGATGTCAGACTTCTTTGGGAGGGAAATCTTCTCTCCGAATCACTGACAGAGTAGCACAGCTCTTATCAATGACAAAATTTTAAAAAGAGATTAAAAAAAACTAAACTTGAACTCGACAAATTTAAAGAGATGAACTCTTTTGATTCTCTCCTTCCTCCATTCTGATCAACCAACCCTCTTTTCAATAGTTTTCTCGATTATTTATAGAGGGTTTCAGGGGTATAATAGTCCCTAGAATCCCTCCATAATGGGGTTAACTCCCCTCATTACGTGGGTATTAATTGACCCAGTAATGGGGCAGTTACAGCAGAAATGCAACACTATTTATTGCTTGAAACGCGGGCTTGAGCCTCGTGTTTTCACAGAAACGCGAACATGGCCGAGTTCCATATTTGAACTGAAACACGGGCTTAACAAGCCCTGCGTTAGATTGCAGATGCAGGCTTAAACTGAGCCTTGCATTTGAATTGAAAGGCGGGTTTGGCTAAGCCCTGTGTTTTGGATTGAACGCTGGCTTGAGTAAACCTGGCGTTTGGATTGAACACTGGCTTAAGTAAGTCTTGCATTTTGAATTGCACGTTAGCTTGAATAAGCCTCGCGTTTGTGACTGATCTGAGCCCTGTGTTTGATAATCTTGTCTTTAATTTTTTGACTGTCCACAGAACCCTTCTAAAGTTTTCGAAAACACCGTAGTTGACTGGATCAAATTTCAGAATACTTTGGATGTCATGTTTAATTGTAGGCTTCCAAGTCTGAACCGGCAATCTTCTGTGATACCTTGTACTTGATTTTATCTAGATTCTGGTCTTCTTGAGTGTACTGTTGAACTTTGTGAAGCCACCAAGGACGATCATTGCAAGTATCTAAATATACAGTCTAGATCTTATCTGAACTCTGATTTGATTGTTGGTGTACTGTTGAGCTGGAGGATTTGTCATCTGCTTTTAGGAATGTACTATTAAACTGATTGTAGAAGCAGAACTACCTTTGCTCTTGAGAAAAGAAAAAGCAGTTCTTATAAACGCAAAGATTGCATTTCTTTACAGACGTGGGCTTCATTTGAAGTGAAAACACACCTCTCACTTGACATAGAGACGCGGCTCTTTAAGCGTTACAAGCATGGATTCATTCAAAGTGAAGACGCAACACTCACTTGGAATAAAGACGTGGCTCTCGAGCGTTACGAACGCAGACTTGATTCAAGGTGGAGATGCGGCTCTCACTTGGAGCAGAGATGCGACTCTCGAGCGTTACGAGAGCACTTCTTATTTGGAGACATGACTTTTGTGGAACGCGAGCCTTGCATTTGAGTGGACTGACACACATCTGGCCTAGATTGACCTAGAGATGCGCGCTACGTATCTTGGCCGACGCGTCTTCCTATAAAAGGCGCAACACTTTTAAGAGTCATCATTTGACTCTTCTTCCTCTTTTAACTCTACGTTCAGAGTTTGCAAAGTTCTTCAAGTTTTGTTTAGAACCCAAAACTTCAAGCTTTTAACTTAATCTTCTTCGAAGATATTATCAGTGAAATGACCTCAAAACAAAAGCAGATCGCTTTCTCATCTAGCGCCACTTCGCCAGCCACTCAAATGGGTGGCGCACCTCTAGCAGAGGCCCCCATTTTAGGTAAAAATTTTCGTCATTAATGGACTTGAAGAGTTTTTTAAACTCTTAAACTTTTGTTGAAGTTAAACAGTCAATGCGAGGTACATGGCCCGCATTTGAATTGCGGCATGGCTTCATGTCGGTGAGCAAGACGCGGGTCTGAGGTTCCTCGATATTTGTTTTATCAATTTGACTCCTGCGTCTGCCTATTAAATGTGTGCTATGAACTTTGCGTTAGAGTCTCCTGAATGCGGGTCTCACATTGTTGAGCCCTGTGTTGAAGTCCAACACTTAGAAAAATTTTTTTTTTCAAGTATTGGTGTTCAAATGTGGAGTTCATGTGATCCTTACATTTTTGAGTCTCACTCCTCCTTTTTTTGAACGCGGGTCTAAAGTGAGCCTCGCGTTTTAGTCATTAAATGCGGGTCTCACATGAGCCTGCGTTTGGGCTTCAACAGTTAGTTGACTTCAAACCTTTCCTTCTTTGTACACTAGTTATTGTGTTTTTCCTTTTGTAGTATGATATTCTTCAAATCTTTTGTCCAAGAAGTGCCACTTTGGACATGTCGATGGTGCTGACCAGCATATGATTTTAGTTCTTCAGATTACTTCTCCAGTAATTGATGATAAGTCAAGGGAGCGACTGAGTCGGGTTAGCAATGCCAGTATGCTTTCTCTCCCGGAAATCATTTCAGATGGCCGGTTCGAATCAGATTCCGGTTCGCTATTAAGGAAGCCCGACTTCTTCTTTGGTGACTCGATTGAAGAGGATGAAGCAGTTCTTATGATAGAGATTACAAGTGGCTCCATCAAATGGTAACAGGAGATTCTTTCTCCCGAACATGGAGCGGATGCATCCACTAGCATATCTGCAGCATATGTCTGTACGTCGGACGATGGACGGGGAGCTGGTTAAGCCAATCTTTAGAGTTTCTCTGGGCAAGATAGGTGTCCACGACGTCTACATAGTCGATGATGGGAGGGACGTGCTTAGGTTATAGCCTGGATTAGTCAGAACTGAATACCTGACAGGGAAAACTCCACAACTAGCAGCCACCTTCATTAAACAATTCTGGACATGAGGGGTGATTTTCCTCCAGAATTTTGTGAGATTGGGTGGATTCACTCTATCGATAAGATGTTGTAGAATCTAAAAATAATGTCAACATAATACTAAAACAAAGATAATTAGCGTTAAATAAAATAACTTGCAAGAAAGAAAATAAATCTCAGAAAATATGCAAACGCAAACATAAGAGATTTTATCCTGGTTCGGTCCTCTTGAACTACACCCAATCCCCAAGTAACCCACTTGAGATTTTTCTTATCCTTGATTTTGTACACCCAAAATCAACTCCTTTACACCACTTGACAAAACAACCTTTACTACATCTGTACAACTCTTCTTTACACAAGAAGACAATTTTCTTGTACATCTCTTCTCAGCACCAAGCAGATAACCTTGTATAATACTTCTCTTTGAGTGATTATAAAATAACCTATAAGCCTTGAGACTTGTATGTGATCGTGAACAAGAACTTTTATAGGTCGACTCTCAGAATTCTTCACTAGAGAATTGAAACTTGTGTGAAGAATAGAAAGTAGAACTAGTTTTCTGAAAAACAGAATTTTTTCAATAGAGTTTAGACAGAAAACTAATCATATGAATTGGTGTGTTTAGCCTAGGACAACATCCCTATTTATAGCTGAAATTTATGGTCAGTTAGGGCAGTTATCAAGACAATTTTGAATATCAAGACGTTAGATAAACACCAGAAAATCAATAACTGTTTAACAGTCAGAAACTGTTATAAGTCAACTAGGATAGGGAGTAAGTCGACTAGAGGAACAAGATTTGCCTGGGTTAGTCGACTAATCAAGCAAGCAAGTCGACTACATCAAGACTGATACAGATGATAAGTTTCTAGAAACTACTATTAGTCGACCAGCAGAAGGTATAAGTCGACTACAAAATGGATGAGTCGACTAGCAGTATAGATAAGTCGACTAATACTGCTACAGTCAAGAAAATAGAAAGTTGATATACATCTGTTGAAGGACTTAGTCGACTACATAAAGAGTCAAGTCAACTAGAGGATATATAAGTCGACTATACTTGGATATAAGTCGACTATATGACTAAAATGTGTGTGTTTCAAGACTTTTAACATTCTATATCAAATACACAAAATAGCCAAACATCCTTGAGTAGTATTAAGCACTTAGAACTTATCATAAGCTTTTGAGATAAAGCTTCAATGTATCTGCATCACAAATATTATCATCAAAATCTAAGTTCTAACATTCTCTCCCTTTTTGATGATGACAAGTTGTGTGCATATAATTCCCCTGCAGAGAACATGTTATAACAAAAAAAATTGTTCTCCCCCTGCAAAGATTAGGTTATAACAATATATAAAACAAGTGTTCTCCCCTTGGAAAACATATATTATGATATATATATATATATATAATACATTATATGTTTGAAATTTTCTATTATCAAGAATCTCTTTTCTTTATATGGTACCAATAAGATAAATAGTGTTAATGGTACCAATCATAACATGATCAAAACATTAACCATTTGGAACCCAAACCCAATTTGAATTTGTTTTCTGTCTGTTAGTATAAACAAAATTGCATGAATTACATACATGATGTATATATGATGCAATATAAGTATTTTTATCCATATTATTTAGATTTTTAGGAATCCAAATATATTTGTACTTTGATTTCATGGTCTTCTTAATAAAAGATTTATCATTATTCTTTTTGTAAACATGTGTAGTTCTTTCAACATTATTTTTTTGAACAACCAAGACCAATATGCTTATCTTTTGAAAATCCAAGTCCAAAATAATTTTATGAAATCTTTTGATATGACAATATATCATTTAAATTTTCTTTTCTTTTATTAAATTTTGTCACTTTATTTAAAAGTTCTTCATATTTATTTTTGAAACTTGTCATGTCTTTATGTAAAACAAAAATTCTTTCATTTAAAGACATAATTTCTCTTTTCAATAAAA
This sequence comes from Agave tequilana, assembly GCA_038442645.1. Taxonomy (NCBI): domain Eukaryota; kingdom Viridiplantae; phylum Streptophyta; class Magnoliopsida; order Asparagales; family Asparagaceae; genus Agave; species Agave tequilana. Next base: position 3,219 of record JAVJIF010020214.1, on the reverse strand, counting down.
TATTATCTTGTAATAAATTCTCATTATCCTTTTTTAATGATGATATAACTTTTTTAAAGTAATCTTTTGAGAATTTATAGAAGATATTTGAGAAATATAAACAGAATTTTCTTTATTGAGTCTTTCATTTTTCATTGTTAAAAATTTATTTTTAATCTTTCATTCTTAAGATCATCATACAACTCATGAAATGCATCTAACAGTTGAGTATATTGTACCTCATCTTCTTCTTGAGCCATAAAATAAATATTGGCATGCTCAGTGACTTCTTCTTCTTCTAAGGAAGATGAATCACTATTCCTGCATGATGCTTGATAATCTTCTTCTTTTTAAACTTTTTGCTCTTGAATTTTCCTTTATTTTTGAGCAATGGAAAATCCTTCTTCATATGACCTGTTTTATTACAATTAAAACATGTAGGATTAAACTTACCTTTCTTCAAGAACTTTCTGAATTTTCTTGAGAGCATTGTCATCTCCTCTTCATCATCATCTGAATTTTCTATATCTGAGGATGTATAAAAAGTAAGTACTTTCTTCTTTAATTGAAGTTGATGTTCATCAATCTTCCGATCTTCAAGTTGCACTTCATATGCAATTAAATTACCAATAAGATTTTCTAATGACATTGTTGAGAGATCATTTGCTTCTTCTATTGTAGTGATTTTCTTCTCCCAATCTGATGTGAGTGCATGAAGAACCTTCTAACTTTTTTCACTTGAGTGTATTCCTTTCCAAGGGCTACTAAGGAATTTGTAATGCCCGTGAATCTTGTAATCATTTCTGAAATTATTTCGTTCTCTTTCATTTTGAAGAGTTCAAACCTGTGAACAAGAACAGAAATTTTAGACTCTTTAACCTTATTTGTATCTTCATGGGTTACCTGTAAGATCTGCCATATTTGATTTGCAGATCTGGCCGTTGACACGTGATTGAATTCTTCTTTGTTCAAGGCACAGAAAAGCTTGTTCATTGCTTTGGCATCAAGGTTTGCAGATTTCTTTTATTCTTCATTCCATACACTATAATTTGTGGTCAGCTTGGTGTACAATGCTTCTACTATGTTCCAGAGTTCATAGTTGAGTGATTACAAGTAGATCTTCATTCTACACTTCCAGTAGTTGTAATTTGAACTATCAAATAATGGTGGATGTTGTGTAGAATGTCCTTCTCTGAATTGTGAAGGAAGGAAACTCCGTTGCCATCCTTGTATGTAGGTTGTTAACAGTGTATGCCGGGTCTGGTATGCAGGGCTCTGATACCAATTGTGGGATCTAAAAATAATGTCAACACAATACTAAAATAAAGATAATTAGCGTTAAATAAAATAACTTGCAAGAAAGGAAATAAATCACAGAAAATATGTAAACGCAAACACAAGAGATTTTATTCTGGTTCGGTCCTCTTGACCTACATCCAGTCCCCAAGCAACCCGCTTGAGATTTTTCTTATACTTGATTTTGTACACCCAAAATCAACTCCTTGTACGCCACTTGATAAAAACAACCTTTGCCAAATTCATACAACTCTTCTCTACGCCAAGAAGATAATTTTCTTGTACACCTCTACTCAACACCAAGAAGATAACCTTGCACAATACTTCTCTTTGAGTGATTACAAAATAACCTATAAGCCTTGAGATCTAAAAGTGATCGTGAATAAGGACTCTTATAGGTGGACTCTCAGAATCTTCACTAGAGGATTGGAACTTATGTGAAGAACAGAAAGTAGAACTAGTTTTCTGTAAAACATAATTTTTTCAATAGATTTTGGACAGAAAACTAATCATATGAGTTGGTGTGTTTAGCCTAAAAAAATATCCCTATTTATAGCTAAAATCTATAGTCAGTTAGGGTAGTTATCAAGACAAATTTGAATATCAAACACCAGAAAACTAATAAGTGTTTAACAGTCAAAAACTGTTATAAGTCGACTAGGATAAGGAGTAAGTCGACTAGAGGAACAAGATTTGCCTAGATTAGTCGACTAATCAAGCAAGCAAGTCGACTACATCAAGACTGATACAGATGATAAGTTTCTGGAAACTACTATTAGTCGACCACTAGAAGGTATAAGTCGATTACAAAATGGATTAGTCGACTAGCAGTCTAGATAAGTCGACTAATAATGCTTACAGTCAAGAAAATAGAAAGTTAATTTACATCTGTTGAAGGACTTAGTCGACTACATAAAGAGTTAAGTCGACTAGAGGATATATAAGTCGACTATACTTGGATATAAGTTGACTATATGACTAAAGTGTGTATGTTTCAAGGCTTTTAACATTCTATATCAAATACATAAAATAGCCAAACATCCTTGAGTAGTTTTGAGCACTTAGAACTTATCATATGATTTGAGATAGAGCTTCAATGCATCTGCATCACAAATATTATCATCAAAATCTAAGTTCCAACAGATGTGATGGGGCAGAATTGTAGGGTTCGCTTTCGCAGAGTTGAAGATCTTTTGCTACAAGCAGGATTATACAGGGCTTTTAGGGCTATCCAGTATGGTATCCGCAGAGCAACAAACACTTCCACATTGTCCTGGGGCGATACAATCCAGAGACTTGCACGTTCTTCACCCATCGGAGAAATAGGGCTTGCCCTTCGTGAGATGTACGAAGTCTTGGGGCTGGTAATTGAAAATGTCCCTATGAAGAATACGTCCCGTCGACAGAAGAGCTGCATCGTTGAAGAAGAGCAATCCTCTGGTATATGAAACCTACTAGGAAGTATTGTGCCACTTTCATATTTCTGGGCAAGTGACGGGATGGATAGGTGGGGGAGTTAAACAGATATATAGTAAGTGAATTATATGTTCCCTGGGGTGAATAAGACTGGCCTGGTAACTCAGCTGACTCCTAGCACCGATGAAGAGATAGCTTAAAGGATTAGTGCATCTATCAGTTCCTACACCACAGAATCTAACGAAAACACTTTCAAATCAGATGTGATCTTTGAAAGTTTCCATCACCAAGTTAAGATTCCTATATCTGATAGAGCTCCGTTGACGCATTTTTTTATGCTTTGGTTGAAGCGATGTGTAGTTCCAATACTTTCCCACGAAGTGGTTGTCGCTGATGTGGTATACTCGATGCTCTTACTTGCTCATGGGAAGTCCATTGCGCACCTTCAAGCAATGATGGCTGGGATTCAGAACGGGTTGCGGGCACTGACAAAGAGCTTTTGTCAAGTGGAGGCAATCGTGGATGTGA